>CAUYRT010066770.1:0-47291 GCA_963574885.1 Lepilemur ruficaudatus | reverse complement strand
TACTGCCATAACATCCTCAAGAAACATGTGGGTCTCCTGTTATATCTCAGGGATTTATTCCATTGAGCCCCCGGTGAAAAGCCCTCACTGAATAATGTTGCCTTTTGTCTCTTCCAAGGATCTAGCAAAAGGCTTTATAGCAAATCCCCTTGGATTTATCTTCAGAGAATCTCTAAATTTTGGTTTCTTTCATAATCTGGATAGGCTAAATATTTCCAAAATCATTACGTCCTTGGTCTATTTTGTTCAATGGTTCTTCTCTCAATTTATCTATTTCTTCTCACATTTTACTATACGCTGCAAAGAAAAACCAGGGTTCACCTTAACACTTTGTTTGTAAATCTTCTCAGATAAATATCTAAGTTCAATGTTTTTAAATTTTTCCATAATATTGCATGACATACTTCAGCTAAGCTTTCTGCCACTATGTAACAGTGATGCCTTTCCCTTTGGTTTTCAATGACATGTTACCATTTTTTTTTTTCTGAGCCCTTAGCAGCGGTCTCTTTAACATCCATATTTTGTCAACAGTTTTTTTTATGACAATTTAAATATTCTTTATGATTTGGATTTTCTCTATCACACCGCTCACTTCCTTCTGAGCCCTCTCTGGTAGCATCTTTAATATCTATATATTTACCAACAGTCTATTCAAGGGAATCTCTCATTCTCCTCAAAATTCTTTAACCTTCTATCCATTACCCAATTCCAAAGCCACATCCACATTTTTAGGCACAGCAGCAGCCCATTTCCAGATACCAAAATCTATATTCACTTTTTATTGCTGCTGCAACAAATTACGACAAACTTAACGCCTTAACACAACACGAATCTCTTCTCACAGTTCTGGAGGTGAGAAATTCAATATGAGTTTTATGAGACTAAAATCAGGGTGTTAGCTGGTTTGGTGCCTTCTGGAGGCTCTGAGGGGAGAGAATCTGTGCCCTTTTAAGCGTCTGGAGGCTGCCGGCGTGCCTTTGCTCATGGCTGTTTTCTCACATCGCTCCGACCTGTAGCTTCACTGTCACTTCTCTTTCTACTTATGCTGATCTCCTGCCTCCTTCTTACAAGAACACTCATGATTACATTGGGGCCACTGAGATATTTCCGAATAACTTCCTCATCTCAAACTCCTTAACTTAATCACTTCTGCAAAGTCCGTGTTGCCACATGAGGTAACACATTCACAGATTCTGGGGATTAGGATGTGGATCTCTTTGGGAACATCTTTGCGGGGGTGGGAGGCATTTGAAGAACATAGATTTTTGCCCAAGTTATTCAAGTAATTTTGTCAGTCCTTTATTTTTGAAATTCATTTATTCACTTGCCTTTTTATTGAATCCATTGGCATTTAATTATCATCTGTTCTGGACCAGGCATTGTACCGTGGGTCAGGGTTAATACAGATGAGTACTGCATTTCCTATCCTCACAGTCCAGCAGGGGAGAGGTGGCTATGCAGCACTGCAAGTACAATAATGAATGTACAACAGGAATTTCAGATCAGTGAGAATAAATACTCTAGTGCCTGTTCACCACTAAGTGAAATGACGCAACCAAATTTGTCAGGTATGTTTCAAAATATTGATCAACTAACAGCCATCCCTTGGGAGTCCGGGGTGAAAACGCCTGTCTGACAACTCTTACTCACTTTATCACAATTTTGTACTATATAAGAAGGTTTAAATTTAAGATTTTTTTTTTCAGCAGGAAGCACTCTTTGCATTTACCACAGCAATTTTCACACACACACACACACACACACACACACACACACACACACACCTTGGACTATTGTGGTTCCCAATAATGGCCAAGAAAGTTCTAGAAGCATTGAAAATGTTTACTAAATATGTCTCAAAATAAATTTGATTAAGTTTGAATTTGAGTTTCAAAGAAAGCTTGAAAAGTATCATTCCTGCTGTTGCAGGTGGGATTTGAGAGAAGCATTAATGAGAGTTTTTGTTTATTTCCACTTTAGCTGGTGGTCAAAGACAGGAAGCTCCCATCAGGTGTGAAATGGAGAAATGATATAAGAGAAGACAGCACTCCTTGGGATTGGAGAAGCTGTCAGGAGAGGTTTTTATTCACCCCTTGGTATCCCCTATGGACCCATGATAACTGTATCCTCCCTGAAAGCCTTAATAACCAATCACTCTGTTTGGCATTGGTGCTGCTCATCATCAATTTTATACTTGCTAACAATTCACTGGTAGCAAACCAAGCCCCAAAGTCTGCAGTCCAGTAATGATGCCAGCCATAGAAGAAATACTGGCCTTGAGGTGCTATAGAGGCTGTAAAAGAGCCAGGGTTGTCCAGTCTCAACACTTTTTAATGCTGCCATTAACAGTGCAGCCTTGGACACAGCTCTGCTTCTGGCTCAGAAAATAACACTATCATCAGTACCAAAGCATTGTCCTATAACAGACAGACTGTGCTGGGGTGGAATCTTCTTATCGACAATCTGCTGTGCTTCCAGAGGGCTGGGCTGAGATTTATCCTTTCACTGTGGATCAAATTCATGGATCAAAGGGTTTGCTGAGCAAATGGGTAGAGTAAACATGGGCAGTGTTTATCTGCCTTAGGGGTGAAAGCCAACAAATTAATTTCAATCTCTTTAGCAGATGCCTTGGCATTCCCAAGTGTGATAGCCACAAATGTCTCTTATCTATCAGTTAAAGCATCTCAGAGCTTCCCTGAAATCCAGAGGCTATGAATCTCATCTCCCTCCCCACTGACCAGGGAGCAGTCCCTACTTACTATTATTTTCCCTGTTATAATCATTATCACTATACCATTTATTGAGCACCTACCAGGTACCCTAATGAGCACTTCATTTAAATGATTTCATTCATTTCATTTATTCCTCTTATATGGAAAGTTTCCAACCCCAACATCAATTTTCAGTGCTTTAAGCCTACTCAATTCAAGCCCAAGCTTCAGGAGCTACTATCTCCACAACCATAGCCCTCCCCATGCCCTTGGGGCTTCTTTCATGTTTTCAAATATCCTGACATGTGTCAGGGAAGAGGCCTTCAAAGAGTAGCCAAAAACTATGGCCTTCAATGGTACAAAGTATGGTCTAGGCATTGGCTTATTTACATTATGACTAAAGAACAGGCTGTGGGGTCTCTAGGTATAGAATGGACGGATAGCAAATTTTACTCTAATGCCAGGCTCAGTGTTGGTGAAACTCCCTTATACTCCTAGTCAGGAAAATAATGCTCTTCGCATCAGCTCTTTCCCTGTCTATATACCTTAGCACTTTTCACATTGCTAAGCTCCCTCTTGAGACAGGGCCTCGAGTTTCCATGCCCTCCAATTGCCACCTGTTTTCCACCAATACACCCTTTTCCCCTTCTATGCCTGAGCCTTCACCATGCTCCTTTTATTCCAAGAAAGAATACATGAGATATCTAGAAATGCTTAATTCCCCTAGGTCTGGGTTCCTAACCATTATTCATAGCAAATGTGTTTATTTTACCCCAAGTATAAAAAGGGCTTGGAGCTTACAGCAAAAATGTGAGTCCAGTGACTTCTAGAAAAATAAAAATAATGTTCAGTTTTATACTAAAAATTAGAACATTAGGTTTGCATATCATTGGGAGAAAGTAGAGCATAGTGGCTAAGCTGTGTGTGTTCTCAGGTCAGTCTGGCTGGGTTGGAATCCAGAGTCTACCACTGAATCAACTAAAGTGGGAATTGGCAAACTTTTCTGTTAAGGGTTGATAATAAATATTTTGGCTTTGTGAGCCATAACGTCTCTTTTACAACTACTCAACTCTAACATTGTATCATGAAAGCAACTGCAGACATTATGTAAACAAACTAGTGTGGCTGTGTTCCAATAACTTTACTTAAAAAAACAGGCAGTGGCTGAATCAGGTCCAACTCTTGATCAGGCCAAGTTACTTAACCTCTCTGAACCTCATCTGTAAAGTAGGGATAATAAAACAATGCAGGAGCATGCAAATTACTTACACACTTGCTTGGCACTTCCAGAAATTCTTTTATTATTGATGTTGATATTGTTATTATTATGCAATTGTATATCTATATCCAACTTCCTACTTAACATTTCTACTTGGTTATGTGATTGACACTTCAAATTTAATAAGACCAAAACTGAACTCTTGATCTTCCCTATCAAACTTACATCTCTCACAGACTGCCCCATTTCAGTTGGTTGTAATTTCTTCCGTTCAGTTGCTTGAACAAAATCTTGAAATCAATGTCAACTTTATTCTTTCTCTCGTATCCTATATCCAATCCATTAGGACATTCTATTGGTTATACAGCTAAATATATCTGGAACCTGATTACTTCTTCCAACTTCTACCACTACCAGCTGGTATGAGCTCCAATTGTCTCTTGCTTAGATTATGGCAAGAGCCCCCTAAACAGGTTTGCCTGCTTCCATTCCTGCATTTGTCGTTCTCAAAGTAGCCGTCAGTGTGACTTCTCTGAAACATAAGTGGGTTGGGTAATTCTTATGCTTGTAATTCGGCAATGGATCCCCATTGCCCACAGAGCAAACACAAGTCTGCGCAACAGTCTCCAAGGTCTCCTGTGACTTAATTCCTTCTGCCTCTCCCGCCTCATCTCCTGCTAGTCTCTCTGCCCTAGGGCTCTCATTTCATTCTGCCAGGGACACCCCTGCAGTATGACATTTGCCCTGACTACTCCTTCTGTGGGAAGCCCCTTCCTCCAGATACCTACATGATTGCTATCTTCACCTTTTTTGGATCTTTGCGCAAATGGCACCTTCTCAATAAAGCCTGCCCTGATAGCTCTGCTTAAAATTACAACCTGCTCCTCCACCCAGCACTGCTGATCCCCTTTACCCTACCGTACACTTTTTTTCATAGTATTTATCACCTTCTAGCCCATTATATTATTGGTTTATTTATTATGTCTGTTTTTCTATTATGTGTTTCCCTACTATAATGCAATCCCCATGAAGGCAACAATCTATTGCTTTCCTCTTGTGGTTCCTATGTTCTCGTATTTGTGCCTAGCACCTAGTAGGTACCCAGTAAACATTTGTTCAATAAATAAATTATTATCATTAGATGCTACAATGATCACAATAGTTAAACTGTTGTAGGGCAAGACAGTATGAGATTCGTATCTGTCTGATTCTAAAGCATTCTCTCTTTTCTTCACAATTTCTCCCTTGCAGTGTTCCTCTATATCATGACGCTTCTGCAAAATATTTAACTGAATTTCTTGAAAAAGATGTGGCAGCTGGATCTTTCCATTGTAGCTTAAAGTAAACCCTCCTTTCATCTTTCCTTTCTGGCCAGGCCCAGTCTTCCTCCTGTGGCTCCTTAAAATGTGTTGGTTTTTATTCTAACTGTTTTGAAAGCTTCAGGCCGATGAAGCTTAAGTAGATGGGTGATATGGGTGATATTTTCATGCCCAGCATGTAATCATTAGGGATTCTTAAGAATTAAACATAGGGAATGAAATAATCACAAATTATGCAGGAAATATGCCAAGGAAAACATGAGGAGGGTGACTTCAATTTTCTGTGACTAGTTAAGTTCCTGCACCTTACCTGATGAAAGGTAGAATATTCTTCTCTAGGGGCTAATTACCTCTTTCTTCTAACCAAGAAGTGGTAAGACCACAGTTGGAAGTAGGATGAGGTAAGTGAGACATGTGCCTCTGGTACAAAACTTAAGAGCATGCCAAAACTCTGTCATCAAGAGAAGTACTATTTTTATCAATATTCTAAAGGAGTCAAATCAGCAAACTATGGAAAAATAACCTGTTTTTGTCAATAAAGTTTAATTTGAAGAGATCTCTCCATTTCTGAGGGAGATGGGTGACAACTCCTGGAAGGCAAACAAACAGTAGGGACTTATATGGGCCAGCTGACTAGCCAGTCTTTGTGTTCATTCTTAACTCCTACAAATAAGCATCAGCATCCAAATGTCCCTAGTGCAATGGAATGGAAATTGGTCCAGGAAGCTGGTTACCAGCATTCTAGTCTTGGCACTGCCACTGTCCCTGTACAAGACTTATCTCTCCTCAACCATGAAATTAAAGGATTAGGCTTCATCATTCTCAAAGATATTTTACTTCGAAAATTCTGCAAAATGAGTTGGCTGAACCTTCTTTGAATATTTAGTAGTACATGCCATTTGTTTTATTCCCTTAATCCTCTATAATCACGCTTTCTTTTAAGCAATTTCCTTTTGTTGCTTAGCTTAAACTCTGCAGAAATTGAATTCTGATACTGGTGTGGTTAAAGCATACCCTGAATTATTAGCCTTCAAATCCCGTAGAATACCAGCCTACCAGCACCTCCCCACAGTACCCTCTGCTCCCTTTTTTTGTGATCATGCATCATGATCATGATGCATGCTAGAATCTTTCTGATTCTGTTGCTCTTATTCTGCAAGTGCTTTTACATCCTGTTTATACATGGTTCAGAATAATGATAACTTTACCTTGAAGACTCATTAAAGGCTCAGTCTGATTACTCTCTAAAGATAGGACCAAAACAAATGGGTACATACCTGACAGATTTACAGGAGTTAAAAGGAAGAATATGAGAAGAACTCACTCAAGTAAGGGAGACACTGCTTCCCTGAAGTGCTCCAACTTGGTTTTGTGAGCAGAACAGAGGCAAAAAGTAACAACAAAGAATCAGGAAATACGTGATTTAACACCCTTGATTTGTTGCAGCTAATGCTAAAACTTCACCTAGCCTCTGTAATAGTTAAGATGTCTTTTCTACAAAACAATGTTAATTCAACACTATTTTAACCATGTATTAAGAAATATATTTAAGTAGTGTGGAAGACAAAATAGATTGAGTTCCCTATTCTCAATCATATCAATTTTCTCTACACGAGTCATTCTATTTCTTCTGCAAATGTCTAGTGAATTTTACATTTATTACATACCGAGGTTGAATTCTGATATTGAACCATCTCTATCTATCTCCCCACCCATGCAAAAGGCAATCACTAAACTCACATTGGCTTTTGAACTAACCCACAGCAATCTCAAGTTTCCACGTTTTCTCGTCAATGAAGAAATTTCCCATTCACCGTCCCATTCGGGGCCCATTTATCCACCCAGGAAACAACAGGCTGGTCTGGCACTAGTTGCAAGAAAGGCATATCCATGGTACTAAACCTGTCTGTGGTTGATAAGCCAATAGTAGCTGCTCCGTCTAGCACTATTCATCATTAGGGATGACTTGAGAACATCTCTTCCTTTCCACTCAAAATCATACCTGCTGGGTCATTAGTTTTCAGGAGATGCTCTGTCCCAAGATAACCTCTTCCAGATGGATGTAGGCTAGCATCTTTTCTTTCCATGTTTACTATCTCATCTTCTCCTACACCTTGGTCTGCCAGCTCTATGTAATTCCTCCAGGCAGTTGATCACAGAGAAGCCAGAATCACTAAGTACCCCAGAAATTGTCCTGAAGAACTAGAATAATCAGCAGATCCACCTGACATAACACACCATGGGTTCTCTAAGACTCTTGTTCTTATTGTTTCTTTGAGTAAACTTGACCATCAAATTATTTTTAAGGGCTATTTCCTCATCAAAATGATGCTTCTCAGCACAGAGTGTCTTTTATTATCTATGAAGATGGATTTTGTTATTTTTTTAGGTATAAAAATGTTTTATTTTATTTTTTTATTTAAAAAAATTTTATTTCAGCATATTATAGGGGTACAGATGTTTTGGTTAGATATATTTCCTTTGCCCCACATGAGTCAGAGCTTCAGGCATGTCCATCCCCCAGATGGTGAGTACTACACCCATTAGGTGTGTATGTACTCATCCCCTCCTCCACTCTCCCATCTGCCCAGCACCCGATGAATGTTATTACTATATGGGCACTTAAGTGTTGATCAGTTAATACCAATTTGATGGCGAGTACATGTGGTGCTTGATTTTTCATTCTTGTGATACTTCACTTAGTAGAATGGGCTCCAGCTCTATCCAGAACAATACAAGAGGTGCTAGATCACCCTTGTTTTTTGTGGCTGAGTAGTACTCCATGGTATACATATACCACATTTTATTAATCCACTCACGTATTGATGGGCACTTGGGTTGTTTCCACATCTTTGCAATTGTGAACTGTGCTGTTATAAACGTTCTAGTGCAGATGTCTTTTTTATAGAATGTATTTTGTTCCTTTGGGTTGATGCCCAGTAATGGGATTCCTAGATCAAATGGTGGTTCTACTTATAGCTCTTTGAGGTATCTCCATATTACTCTCCACAGAGGTTTTACTAGTTTGCAGTCCCACCAGCAGTGTATGAGAGTTCCTATCTCTCTGCATCCATGCCAACATTTATTGTTTTGGGACTTTTTGATAAAAGCTGTCTCACTGGAAGTAAGTGATATCTCATTGTGGTTTTGATTTGCATTTCCCTGATGATTAGAGATGTTGAGCATTTTTTTCATATGTTTCTTGGCCATTAGTCTATCTTCTTTTGAAAAGTTTCTGTTAATGTCATTTGCCCACTTTTTAATAGGGTTGTTTGATTTTTTATTGTTGATTTTCCACAGTTCTGTATAGATTCTAGTTATCAGCGCTTTATGGGATGTGTAACAGCTTCTGCACAGCCAAGGAAACTACCAAGAGTGCAAACAGACAACCTTCAGAATGGGAGAAAATATTTGCATGCTCTACTTTATATTAATGAGATCCACTCATATTGTTGCATAAAATTAGTAGCTTTCCATTGTATTGCTGGTATTCAATTTCTTTATTTAGTCTACTTCTGATGAATGTTTTGACAGTTTCCAATTGGGAATTATTGCAAAAATATGCAAAAAATATATGCCAATCCTTGGTGCACTGATTCGAACATTTCTGTTGGGAATATATACCTACCAGTGGATTTTCTGAGCCAAAACATAGGTGTGTATTTATTTTTAGTAGAAATTGCCAAGCATTTTTCCCAACGTTATTGTACAAGTTTATATTTTCAACAGCAGTGTATGAGCTAGACACTGGTTTAGGCAGCTGCTTCACATTCTTGCCAATACCAGGTAGGTTCTATGTTTTTCAATTTAGTCACTGTGGTGTGTATGTAATAGTAACTCATTTGTGTGTATGTGTGTCTGCTTATGCTAAAATACTTCATTAAAATATAATTTAAATACAGTGAAATTGAAAAACTCTCAGGCTCAATGAATCATGACAAATATATACATGTAACTGCCATTCAGATGATGATATATAATATTTCCATCACTACAAAAAGTTCCTTGATACCACATTTAAGTCTGTCCTGAGGCACTCTTACAATTTCTAACACCACCTGTTTTTGAACCTCTTACAAATGGAAACATGGAGTTTACTCTCGGATCAGGCTTCTTTAGCTCAACATATTGTGATTCCTCCATGTTGTTGATTTGTTAGTAGTTTGTTTTTTCTCATTGCTGGATCATGTTGATTGGCACTTTTTAAAGGAGAAAGGCCAGCCCCACCTAATCTAAACCTGGTCTACCTCCCAGAGATCCAGGAGCTACATTACTTCTAGCATCAGCCTTTGTAGAATCGTGTATCTTTTGGCATCAATGGGTGGTCTGACTTACTCTTGCTTGGTTTTTAAAATTGTTTCTCTCTATAGCAATCTTATTTTGGTGGAATTAGCTTGAAATAATCTATTAATATCAGAATGCCTATTCTATTCTCCAATTCTTGGTTTTCTATTTTCGCATTTTTTCTTCTATACACATTTCAGCACTTTCTGTTAGATTTATAAGTCAAAGCATACCATTTGAGTAAGAATGCCCATTGAAAAATGCTAGTGCTCTGTAAGGCTTTATGGAAATTTGGCCTAAGTATAGTTTAAGTATCTAGAATTACAGCTACCCTAAGTCTCTCATCCCATGTGGGCACCCCAACTGGCCATAAGTCAGCACGCCATTCAAACCAATGTTCTTAATTCTTTGTTTAATATTTATTAGTAAGGAGCTACCTGTTCATTAATAAAGTATATACCTCATTCTCTGTATTCAAAATAAGACATTTATTACATGTGCTAATCTAATACAATGTAAGTTATTTGGAATTACCTTTTATGTGACTACATTTTGGTAGTCATAGCTGATTATAGATGGTCATTTTCACGCACTATAGACAGAAATAGTTTGTATACATAAAGGTACAAAATATCTTTCAAAATATCAAAATATGTTTATGTAAATGCTTGCTGTTTTTGTGTAGTTCCTTTTCTCACTCCAGTTTTCTTTTCTTTCTTTCTGTCTCTCTCTCTCTCTCTCTCTCTCTCTCTCTTTTTTTTTTTTTTGCAATGCATATGAAATGGCTTGATACTTAGTCCTTAGGATCGGTCCTCTTCTGGTCATGCCGAAATAACATTCCTAGTCATGCACTGGTTTCTGCTAATCTTATCCAACTGGCTGACTTCAGTTCAGGGTTAGTGGCTTTTGTTTTGTTTTATTTTCCTGCTGCTGTAGTTTTGTGTTATTCTTTTCCTTTTCTCCTGCTTTCTTATTCCCCACCCCCCAGCCTCCTTTATTCTCTCTATGATGAGGAGGAGGCTACACTTACACTTTTTGCCCATTATTGGTAGATTTGAAAACGCAAACTAACCTAAGTTATTTTTTGATGTATTTCTGTGATGGTTTACAGCCCCATGATCCGGCCCGTCTAGTGGCTGCTATCCAAATCCTTAATCCATTCTGGGAGATTCAGCAAGAAGAAGATGAAAAAACCAGGTATAGTGAACTGATAAGATAAGCTTTGGCATTCCTTAGTAAGATACTAATTAGCAGAAAAGATAATCCAGACATTATTTAATTTTTAATGTTAATGTTTAATTTATTAAAATTAATTCAACAATCTAATTTTTTCTTACTTTTAAGAAGAAAAGAGGTAAGAAAAAATTACAAATCTTTTATTGTACTTACAAAATTTAGCAAATATATGTCTCTCAGTTTTAAAGGGACTTCAATTAATGTTCTTCCTTATATAAAGTTTTAAATATAAAACTCTTAAATATTTTAAGCTCAACTTATTAATTTCATATATTAAATTTCATTTTTAAGAATTTCAAATAACCGACAAGCAAAAAATATTTAGAGCATTGAAATCATTCCTTCGAATATATAAATTAATCTTATGAAAATAAAATTTTTTACTTTATGTTAAATGGTTCCATATTGATTATACACATAGTAAGAGTTCAGCTTCAAGTCACATGTCTAAATAAATTACTCATTTACACATTTCACATTAGAATCATAAAGCTGGTATGTTACTCTCAAAGGCAAAATTGTTGTAAACATTATAAACTCTTAAAATATCAAGCACATAATTAATACAAAATATTAAGACCATGATTCTGAACTGTTTGGTTCTATTCTGAATTATTTTCATCATTTTCCTATCTTTTAGGGCTACACAGCTCATAGCTTCATTTGACTGCACATATCTCTATAGTCAGACATGTCATTTTAATGACATGAACAAAAGAGATTGGGGTGTATACTTTGTAGGAAGCCGAGGATAAGGACTTAGGAAAGTAAAAGACCAGATCTACTTAACTAGGGTTGAGCAGGGTGTTTTTACTGTGTCAAACTCAGAACCATTGTTATCCATGGAAAACTCATTCTCATTCAATCGTTCTTTCCTTCATACACACATTTAATAAGCACTTATTAATATCTAACATTGTCTAGCCTCTGGACCTAAGACAGGAAGAAATAGTTAAAAGAAACTGATCATTTAAACATTTGTTATATGCCAGACATTTTATCTGCACTTAATAACTCTGTGACATAGGAGCCACCAGTTTTACTTTACAGATAAGGAAAATAAGGCTCACAGGGGCTAAGAAAATTTTCCATTTTCTATATTAACAAAGCTAGCAAGTGGCCAAAACCAGATACAGACATAGTAATGGCTGGATCTAAAATGTGTATATTCTGCATCTAGAGAAGAGCTCATCATTTAGGGAATGGAAGAGAGCAGTAAGTGTACAAAAGGACATGAACAGAAACAGTAGAGGCCTGGAAAGTGGAATGTTTAAGGCTTACGACCTTGCTGCTAGAACTCAGATGGAAGGGTGTATGTGTGTGCATGCTCGTGTGTGTTGAAAATGGGGATAGTGGCGATGGAAGGACTAGCCATGGCAGTAAAACCTTCCCGGAGCAGGTCTCTGTTTCTAGGAAACAAATACAGAATGTTTTCTGCTGAAGATAAAGTAGCAATCAGTACAAAGTGAGTACAAAAGAAGTTGCCACATAGGTCTCAGATAAACTATTTTTTTAGGTTCCTAGTTATCAAAGCCCTCAATGTCTTAGCAAAAGCATTAAATTCTCTCGTATGACTGTTTCATCGGAGGGGGTTATTTCGTTGACAAATCATAGTTGGCTTGTGACTGTGCATTGACCTCTTGACTTTCTCTGATGTCAGTCTTTGAGAGAGTCTGGCACTGACTGCTGTCTTAGCAAATTTACTGACCATGAGATGGCAGCTCCCTGAATTACAGGCATCATGCCTCGGAAGAAGAGACTTGTCCCTTGATGTACTTCTTGTACCCTCCTAAACAATGACAGACATCATAAGTTCCTACCTATTCTAAAATGGGCTTCCTTCCACATGAATCATACTCATACTCACAACTTCTTGCTTATCTATATCTCTGTTTTTTGCCCTCATTCTCCTTATAATGTTCTTCCTTCTTACTATTTCACTGTTGGTTGTACTTTCAGAGTAAGGGAAAAAAAGAAAAAGTCTAGTTACTTAATACTGTCTTAGCAAGGGCCGCAGTCATAAGAATGTGTTTTAGGTTTTGATTTGCATGACGGTTATGGTCACAATTTGGATTCAACAGGGCCAACTGAACTCAAGGGCCAGCTCTTGTTACAGCCACTGTGTTCTTTCTGTCTCCTTTTCCATTGTGTGTTGACCTTGAGACTGTATTTTTTACATAAATTCTGCCCTTTACAAGCTGGCTTTCAGGTAAAAAGCTAATTCATTTAGAAAGGCTGTATAGAATCATGGTGAAACATGGAGATTCTAAAAGTAGAGTTCCTAAGTACAGAATTCCTTCCTTTCGTTTCCTAGCTATGTGATCTTGTGCAAATCATTTAAACTCTTTGTGCCTCAGTTTCATACTATAAAATGGGAACAATAACATTACCTACTAATACGTTTACTTAGCATTGATTAAATGAGCAAATATACCTAAAGCATTCGAAAGAATGTCAATTGCACAACTAGTTCTAGTTAAATGTTTGTCATCAGATGTGTTTTATTAGAGAAAGGGCTGACATAGGTTGAGTAGAGAATGTAAGCTTTGGGCAGAGAAGTGCTGCTGTAGGTTTTCCATTGGCACAGCTGTCTAGGCCCTGAGGCTATGATTAAATGACAGTCAGCTGTAGATTTTGTTGCAACTCATTAGAAAGAATAATGTGCAGGATTTATTTCCATTTGGACTGGATCCCCATATCCTTCCAACAATGCTCCTCTTCTTTGCTCAGAACTCCCCTTGACTTAAAAATTAAAAACTCAACAACCACAATAGCAACCAAAACTCAGTTGTGTCTAAGGAGAGAATAGGAGCTAAGCAAACAGGGTATCTTGATTTGGTTCTATGAGTTTTATGTTCTCAGGCACAGGGAGATCATAATTACGAGTTACATCTTCCACATAGGCTTGCTGGAAAAGTAAATTCATAATATTAACATCTCTGGAGTTCGGTTGTTTTTGTAGTTCAGTTCTTATGCCATTAACCAGGTTCTAAATTCTGAATTATCCTGAGTTGACTGGTTATGGATAAGTAAATAATACAAGGCCTTATTCTCTGGGTCTGCTATCTCTGTCCTTTTCAGAGTTCTGATCAAGTGGGAGGTTTGGGCATGGGAATCTAGGAGTGCCATCTGGCCAGCCAGCTCTCTCCCTCATTCCTCTTTAGTGGGGTTTTCCATTGTGTTCTTTGCTGCATCTGCTTGTGGGTGAATGCTGATCCCAGCCAGCAGTCTCCCCACTCTGTTACAAATGCCACCCTCGTTATCTTGTTTAGCAGACAAAGGCTACTGTTCTAGGGCCAAGAGTCCAAGCCTTATAATCCTGGCTGATACAGATGGTGTGTGGGCATGAATTCAGAATTTCTGTGTTAGAAAAGACCAGAACACCTCATCTCTATCAGCATTATTGAATAGAATTTTCTGTTATGATGGAAATGATTTATAATCTGTGCCATTAATATGGTAGCAACTAGTCACACATGACATTGGAATTTAACTAGTGTGACTGAGAAAGTAAATTTTAATTTGGTGTAATTTAATTCACATGTAGTTAGGGGTTATCACACTGGGCAAATTGGAATTTTTTTACTGATTTTATAAAAGATAAAACTAAGGCCCAGAGAGAGAAAAAGTCACTTGTCCAAAGTCACAGGGTTGATTCATAGAGAGATGGGATTAGAGATTGGGTCCACATACTTCCAGACTAGTGCTTTCCCTCTTTTATCATCCTGAAGCCATTAAAATGGTTCAAGAATCCCACTGTACCAATGAGACACCAGAGTCCCTTATCTTCGGGATATCCAGTTTCCAGGAGGCAGTTTCCCACTGTCATCACCCTCCTGACATGCTTTTCTCCTGGGTCCATCAGGGGTGAAGAGAGTGATGCCCCTGCTGATTCTATAGACAAGATTTCACTAAGGGCTGGATGGGACAGAGCACTCAGTAACCTCATCTGCAACCTGGCAGTTTTTTCCTTCAAAGATAATGTGAGCCGATTCGTTCAGGCTCTGCATTTGAGTTCCTCTGGAGAACTCTAGATGGTGAGATGTAACCGTTTTTTAAAAAGCTTTCCACACAGTATCTTTTGGGATTTGTCAATAGTCTCAGCAACTCCCACGATAAATAAAATCCTGAATGTTTGGCACATTTCAAAGCAAATTCTTCTTGTTAGGGTTTTGCGGCCTCAGGGTGGTTTTTTATGAGAACATTAGTATTCATTGAAAGATTTATTTTAAGACACTGGAAATTGGCACTCAAGTGGAGTGTGGCTAAGCGCTCCAGTCCTAGATTTTCAGCTGCTGAGTGCAAGAATGCAAAAAAAAAAAAAAAAAAAAAATCCCATCCTGTGATTAGATATGCACAACTAGAATATTTCAAATATTTCACAGCTATCTAGCTCTTTGGGACACTAAAACCATTATTCAGATCCCTTGATGCAGAAACATATTCTCCTGAACTGTGTTGACAAGTTGACCAGAAGTGAAAGGAAGACACTAAAGTAACCACAATTTGCACCTCTTTTCCCTTGCTTTTTGTTCTTTTGATGATATAGCCCAGAAGTTCCCTCCAACAAGATTTCCAACCATATCCCCATACTTTCTGTTTCTCCCACATAATTTTTTCTCACTGGGAATGTTTTATAGCTGAACCTATTTTTGCCTGGCATTCAGTAAGTGCTTGGTAATGCATTTTTAAATATTTAACTTTTATGATTATTTTGCATATGCTTTTCATCTCTTGTGGGGGGATTAGTGATTCATGGGAATGAGACAAAGCAGGGACCAAGAGGTTAAAAGGAAACAGAAATTTTAGTTTCATTTAAAAAGATACAGCATATTTCTGTCCCTCTCAGATGTGAAGGGTAGAAGGCTCCTGGCAAAAGTGCATGTTTACATGGGTGGAATCTATGTTCTTATGTAGAAGGTCAGGGCAGGAGTTTTCTTCTTCCTTATAATAATCTCAGATTCTGATTCAGATGCAAAAACTTGGTCACCTGATATAGGAGTAAAGCGGTGATACTGGAACCCCTTTAGCTCACTTCAGTAAGCCAGAGTTGACTCAGATTTCTCTGCAGACCAAGAGAAACCTGATGAAATAGATCCAATTTTGAACTTCTTAATGGAATATTTTGAAAACACTGTGCATACATACAGTGAACCAGAAAGCAAAGTAGGTTCTGGATGATTTCAGCATGAATAAGTAGTGGATCTAATAATGGAGCAATGAGCTCTTTCTTCTCTTTAACCCAGTCTGTGGTGCCAATATCATGGGGAGTATGGTCCACACAGCAGGTACAAAGATCGCTGAAGCACAATAGATATGAACAGGCTTTGGAGCCAAGTCGATCAGGCTGAGTTTGAATACTACCTGTGTAATAACCCTGGGCAAGTTGCTTATCTTTCTAAGTCTCCGTTTCCCCATCTTTAAGTTGCAGATAACAATATTCAATTTGAAGGGTTCCTATGAGGAAATATCTAACAGTATATCAGTGTGGAGCTTGACATGTTGTCATCGAAACATGGACCATAGTCATGAGGTAATGATGTCTACATTTTTCCTAAAATGAATAATCAGCTTATATTAACACTACTCACATTTCTTCAAAATCTTGGCCATACCTTCTGGTTTCCCAGTGCTTACTAGTCTTTGGGTGCAAAAAGGGGAAATAGCAGTGACATTCAGATTCCCTGAGTTCTTGCCCCTTTTGCTCAAGCCTTCTGGGGAAGGCTCCCTTGTGCTCCTGAACAACTCTGCACCCCTAGGCATTTTTCTGAAATCTGTCATTGCCATACCCAAGAGCACTTGGACTGACTTGACATGATATGACAAGGTTCAAGCTTTCTTTAATACATGGATAAAAATAATATCTCACTTTCCATCAAAGTTACTTAAAATCATCAACTAGTCAAATCATTTTGGAAGATAGTTTTACACACTAACACACTCTCATTTTCATCTGATATGCCTTCCCAGGGGGAGGATGCTTCCTCTCCTTAGAATCACCTGCTGTCTACATTCTGTTACAGGAGGTAAAGACATGTTTGTTCCTTTGTGTTACATACTGTGAGATGGGGCTCGCACACTGCCGCTTGGTTCATAGAGCTTCTCACAAAATAACCATCTGTACACAAGGCTCATATATAAATCTATTGTCCCGGTGCTGCAAGGCAACTCTGCATACTTATGATACAATGCACAGTCCTATGAGGTACCATTCACATAGATGACCAAGAGCTAATATTAAGGATGTGACAATAGAATAAAATGGCATACATCAATAGGTTTTGTAAGGGATGAAGAACTATCCAAAAGTAAAGCATAGTAATTATTTTTTCAGAAAGAGGTTTTAGTGGTTCTGTAGATTGTGCAGAATCTTGAGCAGAGTTGATATTTTCCAAAACAACAGGCCAGTTAGTTCCCAAGAGATGATAGCTGCTCTGCCTTTTAAAGTAATGGCGGTGAAAATGCCATTTATAGAAAATAGGCTGTGTCTGCCAGACTTGGCATTTTGATAGTTAATTTATTGTCTTGGGAAATTACATACTGGCAGTAAATAGTCACACAGTCCAGTGAACTGGCCAGATGATGTGAGATTTAACATTAGCACTAGGTCAAGAAGCAGGAAATCAAACCCAACAATCAGCATAGATGCTTCAGGTGCCATGAGAGTAGCTGGAGGATGAAGACTTGAAATCAAATGGAGTGAATCAGCTTCTAGTGTAGCAACATGGCAGGGAAGAGAATTCACTCCTTCCACCATCGACCAAGTGGCAATGGTACTACAGAACAAATTCTTTGAATGATCATTCTGCTGGATTACGGTATATAAGCCAGATCTTGTTCCTCAGAATGTGGCCCATGAAGGAACAGCATCAAGAACTCCTGGGAGCTTGTTAGAAATACAAGACCCCACTGCACCTCCAAGACCTACTGAACTAAAATCTGTGTCTTAGCCAGATCTCCAGGTATTCATATGTACTACAGTTTATGAAACACTGACTTGGAATTATTTTGTTAGTAAGCCACATAACCTGGCTTTGTTTAATTTAAGCTTCAATGGGGAATTTATTAGAAAGGTTTTGGGGGATCTCAAAGAATTGAAAGAGGAGTTGACTATACAAGAATCACAAAAGGAAGGAATCTCAACAACATGAGAACTAGGAACTTCTCTAAGGAATGTAACCATTAACAAAAAACAGCTCTACTAATTGTCCATCCTTTCCTCCTTCCTTTACTGCTTCCTTTTCTTCATTAAACAAATATTGATCAATTGCTTACTATTTGTTAAATATTGTGCTGGGCAGTAGGGATCCAAGGAACATAACTGAAAAGTCCCTACCTTCATAAGATTTACAGCCTCATGAGAAATGTAGAATGAATAAAGATTGTAGAATTAATGAAGTAATCACACATATATAAACATAGTTACAGCTACTTGAAATTCAAGGAGAGGCAAATGATTCTATTAAAATATATGTCATAGTAAAACCAGTTCCTAGTTACCTTCTTAGTTATAATTAGAAGTCATAGGGTGTTGTAATTGGAAAGATAGCTAGAAGTTTACAAGGCAAGAGTGGAATAAAGAATATTTCACATGAAGGAAAAGCATATTCCTTGTGGTGGGAATGGAATGGAGTCCTGCAGTAATAGGTAGGGGCTAGATCTCAGAAGGCCTTAAAAGCCACATATAACAGAAATGTTTCTGTTCCACCAACCCCCTCCCTTTTCCTCTTGGTCCTGTTAACATTCTGGTTAATTGAATGTGGGTGGGAATTGATAAACATCATCTGCAGGCCTGGCCCGTGAAACCTCCCACTGAAACTGCACTGGTGCCTACCTTGTCTATTAGCCACTCCCCAAAACCTAAGGGGTGGAGGAGCCTCAGATTGAATGTGCCTAGTCCCTGAGTGACTGCATGGAGCAGACCATTTTTCTGTCAACTTCTCTGGATTAGAAACTAAACAAGAAATAATTCTTAATTAGATGAAACCACTGATAATATGTTGGGGCTGTAACAGCACACAGTAAAGATTTTGTTTACAATTACACACATGAAATATTTTGCTCTTTATCTTGAGAACTGTGAGAAAGACTTGGAGGGTTTTCAGTGGAAGAAGTCCCAGTTTTATATTCTTGGGAGATTTCCCCTGCATGGATCAGTAATCCACCTATAGGTCAATCAGCTATGGCCAGAAATAACAGTTACACAGCACAGAATAGGTCCAGTGGGAACTCAGCACTGCATAATTGAGAACCATCCCCAGAGATGAGGGAAAACTTGTGTGCGAAGCAATGACCTTAAGGGCTTTCTCCTATAGAATCCTACTCAGGGCTTAAATATATTTCAAAGTGAGGGTTCAAAAGGAGGGAGAGATTGTAATTCAAGCATGAGCAAGGCACCTTTCTTCTGGGACAGTTGTCCTCAAAGTGTAGTCTCATACTAACATTAAATTCTAATTGGAAAAATGGAAATCATTAGGCCTTACCCCAGACCTACCTAACTCAGAGAGATTGCTGTCCAGGGTTCAGAAATCTGTATCTATAGTTTAACAGTCCTTCTAGGTGATTCTAATGCATGCTGTAATTTTAGAACTCCATGTGCTAAGCTGGTAATAATAATAAATCGAGGGGGAAAGACATATGTAAGAAGTTTCAGTTTACCAAAGCATTTTCATATATATTGCCCCATTTTAACATCATAATGTTCTCTAATGGTTTTCCTGGCATTTTCTGATGCCTTCTCTGTTCTTTACAATCCCAGTGAGATTGTAAACTATTTTTCTGGAAGATAAAACTGAGGCAAAAACAAGTGGAGGAAATTGACTTCTGAAACTCTTAAAGAAAATGGGCAACTCTTTCCAGAATAAAACCAGTGGGATCCTTTCAAATGGTCAAAGGAAGGTCTCTGCAGGTCATTCCACTGTGAAAGACCTGGCCTGACCTCAGGCTGGACTTGCCCTGCTGCCCCACGCCCATCCCACCCTCCCCACAGCATCCTCCACTCATTAGCAACCAAGAATCAGAACTGAATTTGGATTGGAGTTCTAGGCTCTAGTCCTAGATCTGTATTTACACAGTAAGTGTCCTTGGGCAGGTTCATAACTTCCTGGAGCTTTATCTGCAAAGTAGAATGATGTTCAATGTACATGGAAGCCAGGGGCACAATGGGCCGCTGTGTGCACTCAGTAAATGGTAGGAGAACTGAATGGAAGTAGGATCATTTGGGGCAGAGTCGTGCCTGAGCCCTGCAGGGGCATCCAAATCCCAGATGCCCCTTGCTGCTGGTTCTGCACCAACTGTGGAGGCCAGCAATGTCGTGACTTGTGTCCTGTGTTACACATCACCACGGAGCCCAGCCGGAGCAGACCTCGAGGAGCTTCAGCCCAGCGTCCTGGGAGTACTTTTCATGACTATATTGTGGTAGTGATTTTCATTATTAGTGTTTTTATGCTTCCCAAGGCTCTTGAGCAAATATTAATAGCAATGAATAGTCTTTTAAAAATTTGCAAGCCTCGCATTTCTAGCAACACACAGAAAGAGGACAGAAAAAAAAACCCTGACAATCCTTCAGAGAGGCTCCCAGCACAGTCTCACAGGAATCAACTTGGGACTGTGGCTCTGTAGAGTGTGCCTTCTCTCTTTCTTTCTCAGCTGCTCCCACCTCTCTCATCCTTGTGCCAAATTTGGTCCTCTTCCAATGAGGCTTTTCCATTTACTCCCACCCACCCACAAAGGACTCTCTTATCCCCACAGTCTTCTAAGTTTGTGCCAAATCCAGAGCCAAACCATCAGACCAGTGCTGCAGGAAACCTAAATGAAGCTTCTCACTAAATTTTCTACTAATTAGTATTCTCTTCCTTGGTCCATAGTTTGTTTCCTGTCCTTTCTTTTTCATTACTTTTCAATATAGTAATAAAAATAAAAACTAACCCTTATTGGGTATTTCCTATGGGCCAGGCTCTGTGTTCAGTACACAGCCTATAGGTTGTCTATTCATTCTGTTGTTGAATATTGTATTTGCTATGCAGAAGCTTCTTAATTTAATTAAGTCTCATTTATTTATTTTTGTTGTTGCTATATTTGACTTTGGTGTCTTAGTCATAAATATTTTGCCTGTGTTGATGTCTAGAAGAGTTTTTCCTGCATTTTCTTCTAGAATTTTTATGGTTTCGTGCCTTACATTTAAGTCTTTTATCCATCTTGAATTAAGTTTTGTATATGGGGAGAGATGGGGGTCATGTTTATTTTTTTCCTTTTCATCTTCATTGTTGTAGTACAAGCGAGCTATCATCATCTCATGTTTTTTTTTTAGACAAAGTCTAACTCTGATGCCCAGGCATCAGTGCAGTGGTATCATTGTAGCTCACTGCAACCTCAAATTCCTGGGCTGAAAGGATCCTCCTGCCTCAGCCTCCTGAGTATCTGGGAATACAGGTGTGTACCACCACATCCAGCTAATTTTTCTATTAATACGTTTTATAGAGATGGGGTCTTTCTCTTGCTCAGGCTGGTCTTGACCTCTTGACCTCAAGCAATCCTCCCACCTCAGCCTCCCAGAGTGCTAGCATTACAGGCACGAGCCATCGCACCCACCAGTGAGCGGAGGCCTGCAATTTCATGGAGGACAAGCAGCAGAACAAAAATCAGAATCCATGTTTCGTCTCTCTTCAAACCCCAGTCCACCGTTCTCCCCTGTCTCTTCCATGAACATCAGCCGTTGCGCTACACGTAAATTCTGAAATACACACTCTGTTCACCAGCAGAGATGATCAGTGATTAGCCATAGGTAGTAATGTTCCTCTGGCAAATACACTGGACATGAGGGCAAAGTTAATAAATGACTGAACTAAGATTCAAACCCAGATGACATTTTTTAGACTGGGGAAGCACTGATGAATTTTAATTGCATTATTTTTATTTTTTATAATAAAATTTTACTTATTAAGAGAATTACTGATTTATTTAAAATGTACCTTCATATACATATAATATAAATGTTTGCTATTATATGTTTGCTTTCAGTGTCCAAGGCCTTACTTTAATCACTTTGTGTATATTAATAATAACTAATTCAATTTTACACCTTTTGAAGTAGGTGCTGTTGCTACCTCTGTTGTACAGATAAGGGAACTACATTGCAGAGAGGTTAAATAATTGCTGGAAATGGGATTCTAGCCCAGAAAATCTGCCCCCGAATCCATGTGCTTAACCACTCATTTCTCTGCCCTCCTCCACTTCCCTCTTCTTGCCTCTCCCAGCCCCAGCCACTTGTTTTCCAGGCATGAAGAGCTTCCACACAGCTCCCCACTAGGCCAATTCTTGACTGTAATGATTTATTTCCCCCATCTTTCTCTTCTTTTTGCACAGTTTTCTACTCACATTGTCTGAAGGAGAGTTAGTGCCCATTTTTTTGACAAGAGGTAGCAGAATGTTTAGGACTTAGTCTCTTTGTCCCCACCTTTGGGGCCTTGTTGCCAATTCTGGGAAAACAGGAAAATTTCCACTCTATTTTCTACAATGCTTACTAAACATGTTTCGTGTGCTGGGCCATGGGCTAGGGTCTGGAGTTCAAATGTGTATCAGTCAGAGCCCCAGTCCTGAAGGAAAACCTAGTTTTGAGAAATAAGAAAAGCTAAAATGGCTCTGATGCAAGGCGAGATATATTTTATCCCCTTGCAGAAGGCACAATTGCTATGGGAGTTTGGCAGAAGAATTGCAAGTAATGAAGCCATCAAGAAAACACTTTAATTTCGGTGATGAAGGATGAGTAGGTGATCCCTCATAGACCGTTTTCCTCTAAAGATTACAGGATGCTTGTGTTAGAAAGGCCTTTTCAGATCATTAGTCTGAACCACTTGGCTTCCCCAGGTAAGGAGACAAACTCAGAGAACAAAGTTTCTCTTCCAAGATCACACTGTGTTTGAGCCAAAACTCTCTAGGATTCTGACTCTCAGGCTTGGGCTCCTTGTCTTATACCATGTGGTCTCCAAATGTTGCAGCACCTCCAAGTTTCAAGGCCTTCTCCATTTCCTATGAGATCAGGGAAAGGAGGCCTATTGTATGCTTGAATTTTATTTAAAGACATGTAGACCTTTACCTGTTCTTGATGACTTGCCAGAAATGGTTAATCACAACTCAGTAATTCCTTCTACCAGCTCTTTGAAAGCCCAAGTTTAAATAATCAGTCCCAACTTCCATCTGTTTACTACACAGTTTACTACACAATGCTTGCCTTTCCCACATTTTCTATCAACATCTCCAGTCTTCTTTGCACTACTGACTCTTTCTCCTTTCTGATGTTTTAATTGCAATTATGCAGAAGCATTGATGAAAAATAGCAAAAATTTCAAGATAGTTCTTCTGCAATGTTATTATAATACTTAATCTTTGCAGAGCCTTACCTGTTTTCAGAACACTTTCGTGCTTATTAACTTCTTCACCCTCCCTCTTGGAGGGGTGCCATGCTATTTATTTCTAGGCCTTAAGTAACAGACTTTGATAATAATGACCCTGTAGGATTGGAAGGGACTTCAAGAGATCATAGCAATGTGTGTCCTGCTCCCAGAAAAGCCTGCATTGAGGCTGTCCTGAAATATCTTTACCAGCTTCTGATGTTCATTTTCCTCTCATAATCTGCTCCTAAATTCCCTAGGAGCTACCAGTGCCAACCATTCCCTTAAATCCTGTCTTGGCAGGTAGAAATTTGAAGTGTGAGCTTCTTGCATTTTTATTTTGGTTTTTCAAATTTATCTATTAAAAGTCATTATCTCTAAATGGTCATGTTACATGTTAGGTAGGAAATCATCATGACCTCAGTTCAACAGAGACCTTAGGAACTGGATTCTATAAATCCACTTTGTGGGATTTTAGATACAGATTATCATAGAAAAGAAATAAAAAGGAGAAGAGAGCTTACATTTATAACCTAGCATAACAGCTATGGCCCATTCATTTTCTAGATATTTTATATACTTGATTTTTTTTTTAGTCAACATAATAGCTGTTGTTGATAGATATTTTTATCCCTAATTTTAGAATTAAAGAATCTAAGCCTAAGAGAAATTTAGTGACTCATCCAAGGTTAAACAACTCTGAAATGGTAAACTACAATTTCAAAGAGGATTAGTTGTTTCCAAAGCCAGAGCTTTTTTTGATACAACCATCCTAAGAACTTTGAGGGACCTTGGGACTGGAGATTGCAGGGTATTCTGTTAATTGTTGTCTTCCCAGCACTCAGTTCCCCTTAATCTGTAAATACCATGTAGATTTCCCATGGCGAACCAAACTGCCTCTGCTTTCTGTACACATGATATGGCTGGGGCTACTTACTTCCCTTTCCAAGAAAAAGACAGGATTACACATCTCAGAAATAGCCAATCAGAGCACGACATCTCCCTAACCACAGGGCTTAGTTCAGGGATGAAGAAATGGTACACTTTGGGCCAATGAGAACCTGTGGTAGACAGAATCATGGCCCTAAAACTCATGAATATGTTA
The DNA here is from genome assembly GCA_963574885.1 of Lepilemur ruficaudatus. Taxonomy (NCBI): domain Eukaryota; kingdom Metazoa; phylum Chordata; class Mammalia; order Primates; family Lepilemuridae; genus Lepilemur; species Lepilemur ruficaudatus. Next base: position 23,028 of record CAUYRT010066770.1, on the reverse strand, counting down.
TCTTTCATGGTAAAGGGACTTCACAGGTGTGATTATGTCCTAAAATGAGCAGATCATCTTGGAATATCTGAGTGGGCCCAATGTAGTCATGAGGGTCCTTATAAGAGGGAGGCAGGAGAGTCACAGTCAGAATGTATTAGTCAGGGTTTTCCAGAGAAACAGAATATGTGTGTGTGTGTATATATATACACACACACACATACATATACATACACATCTGTATACACACATGTATGTGCACATGGGGAGAGAGTGTGTATATATGTGTGTGTGTATGTATATAGAGAGAAAGAGTATGTGTGTGTGTATAATATATATAGAGAGTGTGTATATACAGAGAGAAAGAGTGTGTATATATAGAGAGAATGTGTGTGTGTGTGTATATATATGGAGAGAGTGTGTGTATATGTAGAGAAAGAGTGTATGTGTGTGTACATATATATATATATATATATGGGGGAATAAGAGAGAGAGAGAGGGAGGGAGGGAGAGAGGGAAGGAGGGAGAGATTTATTATAAGGATTGACTCACGTGTTTATAAAGGCTGAGAAGTCCCAAGATCTGCAGTCAGCAAGCTGGAGACCCAGAAAAGCTGATGGTCTAGTTTTGGTTGGAATCTGAAGGCCTGAGAACCTGGAGAGCCTGTGGTGTAAGTTTTAGACCAAAAGTCAGCAGGCTAAAAATACAGGAAGAGTTAATGTTTTGATTTGAGTCTGAAGGCAGGAATAGACCAATGTTCCAGTCCAAAGTGGCCAGGCTGGAGAAGTTTCCTGAGTCTCGAGGGAGGATGAGCCTTTTTGTTTTATTCAGCCTTCAACTGATTGGATGAGGGCCAGGCACACTGGAAAGCTTGAGGCAAGTAAAAATCTTTCCAAATTATGTGCAAAGTGGTAATAAATAATTCTTTTTTTTTTTTTTTAAGACAGGGTCTCACTCTGTTGCCCATGCTAGAGTATAATGGCATCATCATAACTCACAGCAACCTCAGACTCCTGGGCTCAAGCAATCCTCCTCCCTCAGCCTCTCAAGTAGCTGGGACTACAGGCATGAGCCACTATGCCCAGCTAATTTTTGTAGTTTTTGTAGAGACAGGGTTTCATTCTTGCTCAGGCTGGTCTCAAACCCCTGATCTCAAGCAATCCTCCCACAAAGCCCTAGGATTACAGATTTGCGCCACTGTGCCTGGCCAGGTAATTTTTTTTTTTATCAGAACAGAATTGGAAGCCAGGGTTCCTGGTTTCCATTTTGTGCTACAATTTAAGTTTCCATTTCTTTGTAATGCCCTAAAACACAGTCTTCTTTTAGATTCAGTTTTTACTCCCTTACATTCTGGCAGCAATTTTGGGTCATTGTCTAAGGAAACAAAACCTGTTGGTAGACAGATTTCAAGAAATTTAAATATGAAAGAAATATTTAGTGTCCAAATACTCAAGAGCTCTTGAGTGTGTTGATGGTCCCTATTTGCCTTGCTCAAGGTCTAGTATCTCCTCTTCTTTGAGCTGTTCTTTTCCCTCAGGTTGCTGCTCCCTGCAGATGACATACTATAAGCCTTTGCTAACTGGCTTCTAGTTGGTTAGGACCAGTGGAAGACACTGGCAGAAATCACATGGTAGAGAAAAGAGACATTTGGTGTTCTCTTCTTTGCTCTGGCACTGCATCTCTGGAGTAAGGCATCCGCCACATGCAGGCCCTCCACTATCCCTCCTTTCGATGGACTTGATAATGAGTAATGCTATTTCTCTCCTTGTCGCTTCAACCCTAGGTATTATATGATGTATCAGTTAACACTGTAGCAATAATGCTGCATAGCAAACCACCCCAAAGCTTAGGGATTTAAATCATAACCACTTATATTGCTCACAGTCTATGAATTGGCTGGGCAGTTCTAGTGGTTCTGCTTGAACTTAGCTGGATGCTTCTTTCAACTGACGTGCCCTCACATGTTGGTTGTTAGCTGAACATTGATGGCCATGTCCTGGGTGGCTCAGGTCTGCACCACATAGCCTCTCATCCTCCAACAGGCTAGCCCAAGCTTCTTCTCATGGTGATACCATGTTTCCCATAGGGAAAAGAAGAAATGCGCAAGCTCATTTTCAAGGCTTCAACTGCATCAAGGCAGTTACAGCTCCATTGGTAAAGTCAAGTCACATGGTGGACCCAGAGTCGGTATGGGCTGAAAAATTATATATAAGAAGTGATATGGCTGGGCATGGTGGTTTACACCTGTAATCTTAGCACTCTGGGAGGCTGAGGTGGGAGGATCCCTCAAGGTCAGGAGTTCAAAACCAGCCTGAGTAAGAGCGAGACTGTGTCTCTACTAAAAATAGAAAGAAATTAATTGGCCAACTAAAAATACATATAGAAAAAATTAGCTGGGCATGGTGGTGCATGCCTGTAGTCCTAGCTACTTGGGAGGCTGAGGCAGAAGGATTGCTTGAGCCCAGGAGTTTGAGGTTGCTGTGAGCTAGGCTGATGCCATGGTACTCTAGCCTGGGCAACAGAGTGAGACTCTGTCCCACCCACCCCCCAAAAAAAGAATTGATGGCTTCCCACTGCTGCTAATCTCTGAGGGGTTTTCCATAATTCTGCCCACACCTCTTTAAAACCTGCTAGAGCCATCTGAGATGAATCCCGCTTCCTATCAGGACTCTAACTGATATAGTTGGTGGTCTAAAAGGATAGTACAATTTAAAAAGAATCCCTCCTCCTCTAGATTTCAAGGGGTAACTCTCACCAGCATGATCTACCACATGATCTTTACTATTTAATCTTGATTTATTACATTGAGAGGATTTTACTTTCTGGTCTTGATACAAGACCTAACCAGGAATAGAAATGAATAGAAAACATATGGCAAGGCTGCTGAGTAAAGGTATTACTTGGAAACAGCAAACCTGGTTCCTCCTGTTATTTAGATAACCTGAGGAAAATAATTCCATCTCTCTAGGCTTTTCTGAAGTCAGGGGAGTCAATTAGTGGATCTATCAGGTCACCTGTTTTACCAGAGATGAGACCATTTGCTGAGCCTCTGTGGGAAGAACTGCTGAAAATGTTGCCAACACTATCATTACCTGCTGACACCTCATACGAGGAAAAGAAACTTATAGGTAAACAGTTTAAGAATGTATGTTTTCTTCAACAATATGTTAAAGCCTACTTTGAGTAAGACAATGGGAAAGTACTGAAAAAAATGGCTGTGAAACAGAGATACGTGGGTCATGCCCTCTGAAAGTTTACAGTTTGGGAGGAAAATAATTAAATAAAAATTATATCCAATGTGATAGTAATATGAAGGGGAGTGTATAGCGTGAGAGAAATACCTAACTCAGATTTGGATTGATGGGAAGGCCTCCTGGACATGGTAACATCCATTTGCTGCTTGAAACGGAAGTAGATGACAGGCAAGAGGACAGGAAGTGAGACAGAGTGAAAGGATCTGTGATCTGCGATAGATTAAATTCTTTGTTCAGAAATATTCACTCCTTCTCCAACTCCAACTCCTATAGGTGGAGTGTGTCTTTCTCCCTTGGTTCTATGTGACTTGCGTTGGTCAATGGAATGTGGGCAGAAATCACAACGGGCAGTTTAGGGCCTCGACCTAGGGGAGTAACACGTGGTTCGCTTGCCCTTTCTTACTTCTCTGCCATCCCCACGGGAAGAATCACCCCAGCTTGTGTGATGGTCTAAAGAAGATGAGTGACATGTGCAGATGACCTGAGCCCCATCTGCCATGAAGAACCATGCCCACTGGACTCAGAGCTTGTAGCAGACCTGCTCAGTCAATCAGACTTCTATCAGCTGACCACAGCCAGTCTGCAGATGCATGAATGAACCCACAAGAGGTCAACAAAACGGCTGTAGCCAACTTGTAATGTAGGTAAATCTTTTCATAAAGTGGAGAACACCCCATATGATTGTTTTTAATGAATCAGACTTTGTGTAAATCAGTTGGCCAAAAGAGAACATCTGCTCACTCAGGATGTTCATGTAACATGCTGCAAAGTTGATTTAAAAGTGAAACTTTTATTAAAATAACATTGAGACAAGAACACAGGCTAATATTTTTCTTGGCTGGAATCATTGGGAACCCTGAATACTCCCACCATAAATATACCATTGTCAGATTTTCTTATGTAAATGTTTATTTATCTTCTTTTGGGATGTTTTTTTGTGTGGAGTATGGTTTTAAAAAAAGCATTTGTGAAAGCTCTCCTACAGTTTTTCAGTGACCTTCTCAAATGGGGATGGGAAATGGTTTTTTTTGCTAAACAGTGGGAGGAAATGACTTGCTTCACCTTTTAAAATATGAACATGGGGTTTTGTTGATGAAACACAAACTAAATAGAACTCAGCGTTGCTGTTTCTGGTCTGCTTTCACTCGTGGGCTCGCAAAGCATTTGCTGAGGACTTACAATGTTCCAGCACCTATGTCAAGGGTTACGGCAGGAATTTAAGTAAGATATTGTCTTTACATGCAGTAAAGTGTTGGAGATAGACGAGAAAATCAGCAAGCACAGAATGGTGTAATGAACATCTTCATGGTTCTATTAAGAGAGAGCTATAGGAAAACAGGGTCAGGTATCCTGATAAATGGAATGGGAGGATGAACTCTGCCAGAGGGAATTGTTGCAGAAGTTGAGCTTGGAAGCAAAGGGAGATAGAGCCCTGTCACGGAGAAGGGCAGTGATGTCAAAGAGAGGGAACTGCATGTGCCTATGTTCTTGATGAGATAGAGCCCACTGAGGTCAGGGATTTTGTTTTGATCGATAAGTATTTGTTAAAAGACTTTCAAATATTCCTTAAAGTTAGAGGGCAGACTGTGTCAGAGTAGACAGAGCTATGGCTGTGGGGATATCCTGGGACCAATGTATGATAGACCCTGTGTAATAAGTTAAGGCCTTAGCATTTTATCCTGAATGTGTTCTTACTGGGAGACCCACTGGTAGGAGCATGAGGAAGAGCCTGGCAGGCAGCTAGCTCAAAGAAAGGGAAAATGAATAGAAGATTGAGGCATTGGTGCAGGGGACAAAAGATAGGTGGAAGTAGAGGGTGAGAGAATGTGAAAGCAACAAGTAGAGATCTTCTATAAAAATGGATTATCATTCGGATGTGTTAGGTGGAGGCCCAAGTTAAGAGAGTCTAAAGCTATGCTATCCAATGCAGTAGCCATTAGTCAGGTGTGGCTAATGAACACTTTTGACACAGCTAGTACAATTTGAGATGTGCTGTAAGTGTAAAATACACACCTAATTTTGAAGACTTCCCATTAAAATGGAATGTAAAATATTTCATTAATAATTTGTATCTTGATCATAAGTTGAATGATAATATTTTTGATATATTGAGTTAAATAAAGTTTATTGTCAAAATTAATCTCACTTGTTTCTTTTTACTGTTTTATTGTGGCTACTAGAAAATTTTAAATTATATATGTGGCTCATATTATATATTTTTGTTTTTTTTTATTTTGGAGATGAGCATATTTTACCTACAAATCTCTCCCCACCACAAGCAATATAACAGACTAATCCATGGTACCCACTACTGAATGAGTTCCAGGCAGAATGTTGGAGTGTTACCTAGGGTTTGTTGTGGCTACAGGATCCATGGTTACTAGGCAGAGCCCTGTAGGAGCTTCAGTGCCATGGAGGGCTTGTGATGCTAAGTAGAGCTGGGCCCTAGGATGACCCTTGTGAAGCCGGGTGAGGTCGCAGAGCTGCTGCCCCATGACCTGAATCCATGACTCACTTTCCACAGCAGGAGAAGACACTGGTGTGTTTACCTGTCATTGCTTATTGGTGGGTGTCTTATTTTTTCTTTTCTTTTCTTTTTTTATTTTAAAATATTAAGGGGTTACGAGTGTTTTTGTTATATGGGTACTTTGTATAATGCTTAAGTCAGGGCTTTTGGTGTGCCTGTCACCAGAGTAGTGTTCATTCTACCCAACAGGTAAGTTTTTATTCCTCATCTCCTCTCCCACCCTCCCCTCTTCTTGGTTTCTCATGTCTTTTATATCACTTTGTGCCTGTGTTCCCATCGTTTAGCTCCCACATATTAGTGAGAACATACGATGTTTGGTTTTTCATTCCTGAGATACTTCATGTAGAAAAATGATCTCCAGTTCCATCCCAAGTTACTGAAAAAGACATTATTTCATTCCTTTTTATGACTGAGTAGTACGCCATGGTGTATATATATATGTATACATACCATATTTTCTTGATCCACTCATGAATTGATGGGCATTTAGGTTGAATCTACATCTTTGTAATTGTGAATGATGCTGCAATAAACATTTGAGTACAGATTTTTTTGATAAAATGATTTATTTTCCTTTGGGGAGATACAAAGTAGTAGGATTGCTGGATCAAGTGGTAGGTCCACATTTATTTCTTTGAGGAATCTCCATACTGTTTTCCACAGGGGGGTGGTACTAATTTGCAGTCCCACCAACAATGCATAAGCATTCCTTTCTCTCTGCATCCATGCCAGCATCTATTATTTTTGGACTTTTTAATAATGCCCATTTTGATAAGGGTATGGTGGTAACTCATTGTGGTTTTAATTTGCATTTCCCTAATGATTAGTGATGTTGAGCATTTTCTCATATGTTTGTTGGCCATTTATCTATCTTCTTGTGGAAAAATTTCTTTTTATGTCTTTGGCTCACTTTTTGATGGGGTTGTTTATTGATTTCTTGTTTGAGTTCTTTGTAGATTCTGAATATTAGTCCTTTGTTGGATATAAAGTTTGCAAATGTTTTCTCTCAATCTGTAGATTGTCTATTCATTCTGTTGTTGAATATTTTCTTTGCTATGCAAAAGCTTCTTAATTTAATTAAGTCTCATTTATTTATTTTTGTTGTTGCTGTATTTGACTTCGGTGTCTCAGTTATAAATTCTTTGCCTAGAAGAGTTTTTCCTACATTTTCTTCTAGGATTTTTATGGTTTCATGCCTTACATTTAAGTCTTTTATCCATCTTGAATTAATTTTTGTATATGGAGAGAGATCGGGGTCATGTTTCATTCTTATGCTATCCAATTTTCCCAGCACCATTTATTGAATAGAGCTTTCTTTCCCTAGTGTATGTTGGTGTCTGCTTTGTCAAAGATCAGTTAGTTGTAGGTAGATGGTTTTATTTCTGGGTTCTCTATTCTGTTCTATTGATCTACATCTCTACTTTTATAACAGCACCATGTTTTTTTTTTTTTTTTGGTTACTATAGACTTGTAGTATAATTTGAAGGCAGTTAAGGTGATGACTCCAGATTTGTTCTTTTTGCTTAAGATTTCTTTGGCTATTTGAGTTCTTTTTTGGTTCCAAATGAAACCTAGGATTATTTTTACTAGGTCTGTGAAATATGATGTTGATATTTTGACGGGGATTTCACTGAATCTGTAAATCACTTTGGGCTGTATGGGCATTTTAATTATGTTGATTCTACCAATCCATGAACATGGGATGTATTTTGATTTGTTTTTGTCATCTGCAATGTCTTTCATCAATGTTTTGTGGTTCTCCTTGCAGAGATCTTTCACCAACTTGGTTAATTATATTCCTAGGTATTTCCTTTGTTGCTATTGTGAATGGTATTGAGTCCTTGATTGGTTCTCATATTGACTGTTATTACTATATAGAAATGCTATTGGTTGGTATACATTGATTTTGTAACTGAAGACTTTGTTGAATTTATTTATCAATTCTAGGAGTCTTTTGGTGCAGTCTTTAGGGTTTTCTATATACCCTAAAGATCATATCATCAGCAAACAGGGATACTTTGATCTCTTCTTTTCCAATTTATATGCTCTGTATGACTTTCTCTTGCGTGATCACTCTGGCTCGGACTTCTACCACTACGTTGAATGGAAGTGGTGACAGTGTGCATCCTTGCCTTGTTCCAGTTGTCATCACCCCTATTTTCTATATGAGGAGACTGAGTTTAGTGTAAACATGGTTCCAAAGTTATTAGGTGCAGTGGTAATGATGCTTAATCTTTAGGGCCCTGCTTTTTGCGTGGACACATTTCAAAGCTTAACATGTTTCTCTCCGATGAGAGCAGAAAGTACTACCTCCAGCCATGTGCCCAAAAGGTCATTTCTGTGTCCTGGAAGTGATCCCAGGGCAGCCACTTTTACCTGTATGTTCTCTCAGTCATACTGACATCTTATGTCTGATACAAGGTCAAGTATCAGATCTTTACCTTAACTCCAAAGAGAAGGATCAGAGAGAGATGCTATTCCACCAGAATTTGCTGCTCAGGCTTCATGGCTTCCTGCAGGAATGTGCCTTGGGCACATTAATGTAATTTTCTAAACAAAACAGATGCCCCTGCTTTATGCCCTGCCCCTGTACCTTCGTTATCAGCTTTTAAACTAGCCTTTGTTTTCTCCCCTTATCACTACGCTGACCATAGAGACTGGTTAACATAGACAGTTGTTAATGAAGGAAAAATAGAAAATACTATTGTCACTACATACCAGGGGCCGCAGTATACACCGGGTTCAGATACAAAATTGCCACTCACTACCCTGGCCCTGACTAACAGTGGGGCTAAGGACACAGGAACATAAAGAGCCCCATTGCAATTAGATACCAGCTAAAATTAGCTCCGCCTGTGTGTAAAAGCTACTGAAGTCTTCCCTGAGAGGGTGATCCTGGGAAGCCTCCCCCTACTCTGCAGCTGGACACTGAGCACTGCAGAGCTCACCACCTGCCCAACCCCTAACCTTACCCAACTTCAGAACTGAACTCATCACTACTTTTGCCTTGACACTGATCTGAATGTTCTCATAGCTGTGATCTGTAAAACCAGCACAGCTGTTTTGGTATCATGTTTTTGTAATACTAATTAGAATTATTTCCTGTGGCTTCCATTATAATTATCATCTTCCTCCTCACCGTCGTCTTAAGGCTTCCTAACAATAGCATTTATGCCAACATGTTTTGTCTGTACAGAACTACATCTAGTTTTCTTTGTCTAAAAGGTAAGAGTCAAGCTCCACACTTGGTGAAGCACCCAAAAATAAAACTTGGGATTCTTTTAGCTTCTTCTCCAGGGACATAGCAAGGGGAAAAACCTGTGGGAAGCCATGTGACTTTCCAACCTTGCTGCGAGGGAGGAGAAGCAGAAGCAAACTTCTGAGGAAGTGCTTGTATCTGGATAGATTTTTATTTTTCTGTATTAAAACTTTCTCATGCTTTAAATTCCCAGGGAGAATGTAGCCAATGTGAAGGTTGTGGTGGAAGGTAAATTAGAGACAGAACTTCCCCAATATCATCCTTGTTAGGAAGGGGCAAGTTCCCTTGGAAGGGGGTAATGGAGAGGAAGGAAGAAGCATTCCTCTATCATTGCAAACAAAGCATTCAAGCAGGTTTGTTTGGGCCATTCCTATTCTCTAAGACTCTGGAAATATACCTTTCTGAAGGTAAAGTGAAATCTATCTTTTCAATAAGAAGTTAGGTGCTAAATACCTTTTATGCTTCAGTTTTTTTGGTCAGTTTGATTTTTGGCTTTGCTATGTTGTACTGTACAAGTTCTCAGGATACACGTCTGAAAATTTCCTTGAATCCTGGCTTTGCCCCTATGGTGTCTGCACAACCTCGTTAGTCAATCTTTCTGAGACTTATTATCCTGATATGTAAATTAGAGAAAAAATAACTATCTCAGAGAGTTTCTTTGAGATTAAATGATAAAATCTTTATAAATCTTTGCCTGCTGATCCCTGGCAAAAATGGCTTTCACAGACCATCCACAATATATTCTCACCTTACATAGTAATTGACGGGAAATTATGATTCATTCAGGAACTCCATTTCCTATCTCTCTTCAATCAAGAGGGGGTCATATGCCTAGCTCTGGCTAACGATTTGTGAGTGGAAATGCCATGTGCCACCTTGAGTCCTGGTTGGTTAAGCATACTTATACACCTTCCTTACATTTTCTACACTCCATCTTTTGATGGGAGGACCCCAATGAGTCTTTGAGGTATAAGACAAAAGTAAATGCTTCTCTAAGTCAACCTTCACCTGAGTTACCCAAAAGATCCTAATCCCACAGGACTTTTCAGGAGTGAGAAGAGAGAACAATCTTTTATTGTGTTAAAACACTGAGATGTTCAAATTATTTTTTATAAAATTAGCATAGTCTTATTAATAAATGGAGTTATTTTTATTTCTACAGATGAATCACTAATGTATTATTAACATCACTTCACATTTTTATTTATACACTACCATCACCACATAGGTGATAGGCTTTAACATTACTTAGTGTTAATAAGAACTGTCAAGAAATTTTTCAGTAAGTAGGAAGAAAGTTGTCTAAGAACACGATAAACTTTATGAGGGTAGAAATTATGTGTATCACTTTTTTACCATTTTATTAGTGCCTAATGTAGTGTAGGTGCTTAATAAATATTTATTGATTGAATGACACATTAGGCAGGGTTGGATAACTACTCTATAACAAACATACTTAAAATCTCAGTGGTTTAACACATTAGAACTTTATTTTTTGCTTATATATCAGTTAAATATCATTCTTTGGTGGGCTACTTTCTTTGTGGAGATTCAAGGGAGTGAGATTCTTCCATATTCTGACTCTAGCCTCTCATAGAGTCTTAGAGTTCTCTACTACATGATTTTTACACATCTGGTAAAAGGAGAAAGACCATGTAGGATCATGAGAAAAAATGTTAGTGGCCTGGCTGGGAAGTGGTACATTTCAATTCTGTCATATCCCATTGGCCAGAACTCAGCCACATGGTCACATCTATCTGCAAAGGAAGTTGGGAAATGTAGTCCAACTATGTACCCAGGAGGAATGTATTAGTATACTATTGTTGCTATAACAAATTGCCATAAATTTAGTAGACTAAAACAGCACAACTTTATTGTCTTTGAGTTCTGATGGTCAAAAATCTTAAAATCAAGGTGTTGGCAGGACTGCATTCTTTTGGAGGCTCTCTCAGAGAGCCAGCAGTGTAGCATCTTCAATCTCTGTCTCTCTCTGTGACCTCTGCTTCTATTGTCATATCTCTTTCTCTTACTCTGACCCTATAGCTTTCCTCTTATAAGGACCCTTGTGATTATATTCAACCCACCCAGAAAATCTAAAATAATATTCCCATCTCAAGATCCTTAACTTAATCACTTCTGCAAATCTCCTTTGTCTACATAAGGCTGCACATTCATGGGTTCTAGGAATTAGCATGTGAATATCTTAGACACCTTTGGGGGCCCTTATTCTGTTAACCACAAGAAAAAAACAGTTTGTGCACAAAAAAGAAACAGTTTGAGATAAATATATAGCAGTCTCCATGACAGATGAACTAAATTATGATAAGATAACAAGCATTGCTCTGAGTAGACAGGGAGATCATCTTTGACTTTCTTCAACAGATTACAGTGCCCTAGCAAAGTGAAGAGAATTTAAAGAAGATTTACAGCCTGAGAAATTCAAACAATAATAAAATAGAGCTTCAGCTTGGAAGAAATAGAACAAATGTCCAGCTTTTGGTACTAGAAAGTAATGTGAGGGTTTACATTTTTAAAATTTTTGATTATTTTAGGTACATAATAATTGTGATGTTTTGATACAGTCATACAATGAGAAGTAGAACAAGCACAGAAAGACAAATTTAGCATGTTCTTACTCATGTGGGAGCTAAAAATTAAAAAACATTGATCTCATGGAGATAGAGTAGAATGATGGTTTTTAACAAGAATAATGGTTTTTAACTGGAAGTAGACAGTTGCTAGATGACCTTTGCTGACTCTGTTGTCGAAAATAAATACAGGAGTCTCTGCCTTAAAATTTCTTCCAAGACATAAGCCATGTTTTATATGTAATGCCTCAAGCTCTTGAACCTGAAAAACCAACAGTCTTAGAGAAGAACATCCCCAGAAGGGCAAGATATGTTTAACACTGTGTTAATTTTATAAATCATAATTTTAAAAATATCTGTGTTTGCAAATTAAGAGCCTTTCCTAACACTAAATAAATATCCTTATTAACTTTTGGCAGGCAACTGCTGTTCTTTATTTGAGGAAAACAGACCTAGAAGAAAGGTTTGGAAATATTAAAGAGGAAAAATAGATTTTACAAAATACCACAGAAAGGTTATGACTTCATCGAACTTGCATATATATGGCAGCATAGTCATGGGAATAAGGACTCTAATTATCTCTCAATTTCATATTAGAGATATTACATTGAACTAATTTTATAAAAATTACACCTCTTTTTTTTTTTTCCAAAAATTTTATTGGGGGAAAACTACAAAACATTTACCTCTTTTTATCCTTTTCAAATATTTGGTTAAATCTGAATTCAGTGGTTCTTTTTCATTCTCATAAGAATGCCTTAATGTAGTACTCTTAGTCGAGCTTCTTAGTCACTGACAACAAAATCCACTATAGCTATTAATCAGAAAGATATATGAAATGGGTATTAAACATTTCACTGGGATTCAGGTTTAGATGCTATTCAGTGAAGAATGGTGCAGCCAAACAAACCAAACCATTCCGTGAAGTTCTCTACTAAAAACATTGCTGCTGATACCACCTACCACTCAGCAATATGATGCCAAGACCTAGATCTTACAATGTTCCCCATGGTCCAGAATAACCAGACACTTGCTTGCCAACAGTTGTATCTTCTCGTTTGGAGCCCTGCTTCAATTTGTGTCCTTCCCCTCTAGGAAATGTGATATTGTGTCTGTGTGGTAAAACTTAGCTCACCTGTGGAGTTCTAGCTAGTGTGTCCGTGTGGTAAAACTTAGTTCACCTGTGGAATTCTAGCTTTTGTGTCTGTGTGGTAAAACTTAGCTCACCTGTGGAATTCTAGCTTCATGAGAGTTTTAAAATGTAATTTCTGGTTAACGGACTCTATAGTTTAGGAAGGCATGCTATAATCTGTGCTGAGCCAGGAAATCTATAGTAGATACCATAAGTATAGTCAGCCCTCATATCTGCAAGTTCTGCATCCACAGATTTAACCAATGCAGATGAAAAACATTAAAAAATAAAAATTAAAAATAATACAGCAATAAAAAGTAATACAAATAAAAACAACACAGTATAACAATTATTTACATGGAATTTACATTGTATTAGGTATTACAAGTAATCTAGAGATGATTTAAAGTATATAGGAGGATGTTCATAGATTATGTGCAAATACTACACCATTTCCTATCAGAAACTTGAGCATTCATGGATTTTAGTATCTGAAGGGGGTCCTGGAACCAATCCCCAGGGACACCAAAGGTTGACTGTATTAGACTTCCCTCTATGAAATCCTACTCCCCTAAAAAATAAAGCATTTACTGGGCATGGAGAGACATGTATCTGATACTGCATGCTTTTACCATGATGGGTGGTTAGTAATACAAATTACATGGACCCTGGGCACAATGGCTCTCTGCCAGGCCCACAATAATTTTATGCCTTCTCTCTCAAACCTGGGAACTTGCTACTGCCCCATACTGAAAAATACTACTTTCATTTCAATGCAGTTCCATGTTTATCTCAGTACTGAGTTTTAGAAATCAGGAAGAGAGGAGAGTTTTAGTCCCAAATATTGGGGAATGTATCTATGTGTGACAGGGTGGGTGAGGATAGCAACACATGGCACTCCAGATATTGAGAGTCTAGATGTGTCCTTCTTTCCTCCAATCCCTTGTTGCCCATGAGGACATGAATCAAGCGTGGAACCTGTCAAGGGAATGGAGGAAAAAAGAAATCCTATTAACACACGTTCGTATAATAGAAGACTTATGCATTTGTAAAGCACTTCTTTACATATTCTTAAGATTCTGGGGAGGTAGGCAGCTACAAGGGAAAATAGTCATCCTTATCTCCATTTTAAAGACAGAGACACTGAGGCACAGATTGAGTTGTTCAAGTTCATAGAGCTAGTATAAAAAAAACCCAACTAAACAAAAACCTAAATTCATATTTTCTGATTATAAACCTAGTACTCTTTGGACCATCCAAATTTGCATGATACTGGAGAGAAGGGAAAGTACTTGACTGAAATGAAGAAAATAAATAAAATTCTACTAAAATAAAAAAAGAGAAAATACTTAAAATGTCCATTTAGAATTTTCTGTGTGACAGGTACCTTATTATACACTTTTCATTTATTATCTCATTTTCCCTTGAAGCAATCCCCTGGAATAGGTATTATTACAGATACAAACACAGACTCAGGTAAATTCCAGAGTCAGCTTCAGAACCAGTTTTTTTTCCAAATGTTTTGATCTTCACTAAGAAATTTGCTCACACTCTTACCAAAAAATAACTTGTCTGTGAGATGGAGAAGGAAAAGCAGAGGTTCCAAGAAAATGAGGAGGAAACAGAGAAGGAAAAATTGCTGACAAGTTGTCCAAAGATTGGTAACTGTGCGATGCATATCAGACGCAGGATTCATCTCACAGATAACTCCTTTCTTTGCTGAAATTTCCAGCCCCACTGATTTCTGGAAACTGCATCATTATCTCAATGTGTATGGGCAAAAGACTTAGTTATGGTGAGGCTCTCCGCATCTGTACTAGTTCATTCCACTCACAACTCGAGCCCAATTCCCTCCTCAGTGTTCCTGCTACTGATCAAGTATGTTGCAAAGTTGCTTGACTAAAAAAAGTGGAGGGGTAAGCTGGAATTTATCATTTAGGAGCAATATAATTAAAATATGGGTGATTGATCTTATACCTAGATAGTTCCCCATATTTCTGTTTTGAGAAATTTGACCCCGCAATTCCTCTCCTGTACATGGTCATAATGACATTATTCATAATAGCCAAAAAGTGGAGGAAAATGTCCATCAACTGATGATTTAATAAAAAAAATTATGGGATAGCATTCGATGGAATATTATTCAGTCATAAAAAGAAATGAAGTATTGATATATGCTATAAGTAGCTGAGCCTTGAAAATATTATGCAAGTGAAAGAAGCCAGACACAAAAGACCACATATTGAATGATTCTGTTTATGTAAAATGCCCCCAATAAGCAAACTCATAGTGATATAAAGCAGTTTAGTAGTTGTCAGAGATTACGGGAGGGGACAATGAGGAGTAACTGCTAAAGGGTTTGAGGCTTAATTTGGGAGTAACAAAATTTTCTGAAGTTAGAAAGCGGTAACGGGTTCACAAGTCTATGAATATATTTAAAAACACTGAATTCTACACTTAACACATTGACTGTCACACTGAAAAAAAAATCCTTGGGGCCATGGTGTTTTATTACAAAAATAGAATAGAAACTTTGAATTGTTATTTTTTATTGTTTTCTGCGCATGAATTATGTGCAACTTGAAAAATAGTTCTTGCAGTTCCCAAGGTGAAGGGAGGTATACATGCTTCGCGAGGCCCCAGGCTCAAAACTAGCGTGAGTTAAATACAATTCACGTGGCAGTTAATGTGTTGAACAGGATAAACTTTATGGTATATAATTGTATTTCAATAAAGCTCTTATTTAAAAAAATTAAAAATAAATGCTGCCTTTAAAAAAAAGAAAAGAAAAATAAAAATGTCCCAGTTACCCAGTCATATGGAATTCATCAAACATATGCTGTAACCCTCTAGTGGCATTTAAAAGGATTTTATCCTCACATTGGATATATAGAATTCTTTCCAGAGAAACCCACATTTTAAGTCTCAGAGTAGTGAAGTAAAAATAAACTCTTGAAAAGTTATGCTTCGGAAAGAGAAATCTATACATTTCTTTCAATGTGTTTTGATTTGATTTAATTGGCTGCTTTCAACATTTTTTTTTTTTGGCTTAAGTATTCATTTATTCATTCAAAATATCTTAAAGCAGCTACTATGTGCAGGACACAGAGTTAAAGGCTGTAAGTCACTCAGAGAAATGTAAGGCAAGGTTAATGTTAAGACTGCATAAGTGAGGAAAAATGTGTCCCTGCATGGCTAAAAGTCCTAAGTCGGGTGCTAGCATGCCATTCCTGCCCTGGCCGTAGTAACTGTTGCTAATTAGACACTTTTCCACTAATCCTGAAGATTATCTTCAAAATCTTTACAGAATCCTGCTCAAAAGACCCTATCTATCACTAAGCGTAAAAATTGAAACTTATTGGCCAGCTTCATAAATTCCCCTCATTAAATCCAGTGAAGTAAAAGACTTCTTCATAATATCAGAGCTGGTCAGTGCTTCTTTAGAACTAGAATTTAGGTCTCCTGATGCCATGCTCAGTGCCTTTTCCTGTGAAATATTATATACTAATAAATAAGTAGTAGTGAATGGTAGAAGTTGTACTAAGTGATCTATTAATAAAACCTTAGAAGATGAAAGACAAATATGGGCCAGCAGATTGAGACTTCTTGGATGATACAGGGCTTACAAAAATGGGAGGCAGAGAAGAAGCCATGCCAGCCTCCAGAAAGTGCATGGAAAGGACCTAAGATGAGAATGACCACAGTATCAGAGACACAGTGGTATCCACAGGAGATACAAGTGTATCTTCAGTGTACCAGAAGACTTCCTACCCATAATAAATGCAATTGCTAGCTACTGGTACTTGAACACAGCAATTTTAACCTCTCTGCATCTTCACTTAATAAACATATGGCCTTGACAGAAGTAACACATTGTGTTCCTTTGTTTTACAAGTATTTATTGAACACTTGTTATGTTCCAGGTTCTGGGCTAGCCTGGGCATTCAAAGAAAAGAAGACAGTCCCTGCTGGGGACTTATTAGAGCGATGGGCCAACAGGTGTCCCTGGTTTTGTGCAGATCAGAATGAGTGTACTTGTCTTCTGCCTTCTTGAGAATGAATTTTCTGGGGGTATCAGTAGGGAGAAGAGAAGGGAAGTATAAATTGAGGTCAAACTGTTGAGGACCTATAAAGCCAACATGATAAATTTGAATTTTATTTCATAAACCACATAAAGAAGATAGGAGGACTTATTAGCAGATGTCTCCAGGACCTGTGTTAAGGGAGGAGCCTCCAGAATGATCTAGCCCCAGTCTCTTGTTTTTACTTAGTGAATTAATTGACAGGGAAAGGCAGTACTTTGTGGCCACACTGCCACTTATTGTGGCTACAAATAGAAACCCAGTGATCTGATTCCTGGGCTTGCTAGTACCATCCTATCCACATTAATTCCCAAATGTCTGCATGGATTGGAGCTAGAATTACAGTGACATAGCCGGGCCTTGGTTCCTGACCATCATGCCTGTTTGTTTTATTTGCATAAAGCAAATGATGAACACAAATAGCATGTGGACTAACACCACACAGTGCCACCGCAAACTTACACCTTCCTTTGCTTCATAGAACTATTAGGTTATTAAGTATAAAATGTCAGATTTCTTTTAAGTACTAAGTTTGACAGTTGATATCTCTGACATTTCACTTTGACACTTCTTGTTTTGTTTTTATTGTGAAGGTACATCTTCAGTCTTTTAAACACATGTTTTGGCTTGTGATTATCTTTCAAATTTTTTTGGAGCAATTTTTGTGAAACCATAGATAAGTCAAAAACTCATGTTATTTTGGAATATGAGTTCTTTCGTAGAACCAGTGCAGCACAGACAGCTCAAAATATCAATAAAGTGTTTGGGAAGTATATGGCTAATGAACACAGAGTACATGGATGGTTTGAGAAGTTCTCTTCTGGTGATTTTAATCTTAAAAGTAAGCCACGTGGATGACCTGAGACCAAGGTGAATAATGATGAGCTGAAACCTGTAGTGGAAAGGAATCCATGCATGTCAACCTATGCATGAATTAGCAGCAAAATTTGATGTTACTATTCTAACGTTACTATTCTAACAATATTGGACCATTTGAAACAAATTGGCAAAGTAAAGAAGCTAGAAAGATGGGTGCCACATGAATTAAACAGTCATCAGAAGAGAAATCATCTCGAAGCTTGCCTTTCTTTGCTGTCAGGACATAAACGAGGACCATTTCTACACCATATTGTTACATGTGATGAAAAATGAATTCTTTTTGACAATCACAAGCATTCAGCACAAGGGTTGGATAAAGATGAAGTGATGAAACACCATCCAAAAGTGAATATTCATTGAAAAAAGCTATTGGTGTCTGTTTGGTGGTCCAACTCTGGTATTATTCACTATAGCTTCATGAAACTTGGCCAAGTGATCACAGTGGATGTCTACTGAAGCCAGATGGATGAAATAATGATGCTTTCAGTTAAGCAGCTGAGATTGGTCAATAGAGACAAGCCAATCCTCTTGCAAGACAACACTGGACCACATGTCTCACAAGCAATGCTGCTGAAACTACAAAAGCTGGACTTGGAAACTCTCTGTCATCCACCGTATTCACCAGACCTTGTACCAACTGACTACCACTTCTTCCAGGCTTTGAACCACTTCTTGCAAGGAAAAATACTCAATTCTCAACAAGCTGTGGAAAACACCTTTCATGATTTCATTGCCACTCGCTCTCCAGACTTCTTTGCTGCGGGCATAAACAAGCTACTGTTAAGAAGTCAATACTGTGTCTATAGTTTAGGTGGACACTTTGATTAATTGCACTGCTTCTTGTTGAGATATAATAAACTACACTTTTGATTCAAATTTGGACATTTCATGTTTAGTGACAATATTTGGTTGGCAGTGTGCTGGGCCTGGACTTTAAGAAACCAGCTGCATACAGCACATTTGATGATACTGTTTGTAATTAATATCAAGAAGCTACTCCATAGTAGAGGAGTGAGGACACTCCTCAGCAGACCGGTGCTGCATTTTTGGTGACAAGGGCAATTCCTATTGCCCTTGGCTACAATCATTTCTTCGGTCTGAAGAAAGAAGACTTTTGTAGTTTGAATAATGTTGGGCTCTTCTATTCCCCCTGGAGTTTGGGTCCCATTGATCACCTGACCTGGTATGAATTAAAAATGGAACTTCCTGAAATCCCAACCTGAAACCTTCAGAGAGAAATGAGAAACAATAATGAGATGCAAGCATCTAGTTAACACAATTTAACACAATTAGAAAATTTCTTCCATGGGAGAGGAAAGCCAATTACTTTTAAAAGCAGGGACAAGAATGCTAATGTATAAATTAAGACCCAAGTAGGTATTAGCATCAGTGTGTCAAGTGTAGGAAGGCCATGAATGAATTCCAAATGGTAAAGTTCACGCAGCAATCTTTCAGAATGCCTCCTATTTCCTGCCAGAAGAAGACACAGGAGTGGTGCTGAAATGCATGATATGAGTGGGGCAAATAAGGAGTAGAGGAAAGGAAGGCAGAGGGTGGCGTGCTGTTGGCTCTGCAGCTCTATGGAACCCAGATGCCACTTGGGCCCTTTCTCCCATTGGAGATTTTTAAAGCATGGCTCTCCTTGACATCCCTACAACTTCCCAGTCACAATTCTGTATGGCACCTTCCATTTTGATCCTGTCGTAGTGAGATTTTCAACTTAGGCACTGTCTAAATCTAGCTTGTTACTCAACTCTACCCTCTTCCCATCCCAATGGCTTTTTAGAGAAATCCAGCTCCTGCTTATTAGAATTTTATGGCATCACAGGAAAGGAGGGTTCATTTCATTTTCCCCAACTCTCCAACCTACCTGCCCTGCTGAGTGCTCAACCCATCCAGTCCCTGTCCACAGCTGTGAGATATGCTGTCTGGCTGTAAGTGACAGGATGGCACACCAGATAGAAAACCAGTGGAACTGCCTTTTCAATAACAGAGCCACATTTTAGCTTCATTTGTATGATATACAGTGTTTACACTACTTTCCCCTTGCCTGTCTTCAGGAGCAATCACTCTTGGGTGATAGTCAGTGACTTTCGCTCAGTCATTTCTCTGCAGTGATTGACCCCCAAAGTAAGTTATTAAACAGATAAACCTTCCCTTTCTATATTGCTTCAATGTTTTCAAGCTGCCTTAAACTCAACTTTAATGTGAAAGATGGTGGGAATGAATAAAAGATAAATAAAAGAATGAATACATGATATGAAGCCAAAAATGAGTACTCTGTTCCTTCTTCTTTACCTGCCACATGAACTTGTAATTAAATGTCCGAAGTGTTTTAAAAGTGAGGTCAGTGTAACATACATTTTTATTTCTACTATTTTCCTCCTCCACTTCTGAACACTCTGACATTCATGATAAATGTTGATAAGCTCAATATGAAAAAGTTAGTCCCAACAAGAATCTTAGCTGATATTTTCGTTCCCTTGTTGTTTGTTTGCGGTTGTTGAATTTTTTTTTCCAACACTGTTTGAGAGGTTTAACCTTCTCAGAACTGACATTTTACCCACGATTCTGCATATGAAGAAGTTTTTCTTGGTATTTTAAACTCTTGAAGTGCTTTATACAATTCAAATCTTACATGAGTTTCTATTTTACAAAGCCATTAGAAAGTGACTATTCTGTTTTCGTAAATGAAGACTGTGCCCCACCTATGTAGTCTGTGCCACAGACTGAGATCTTACAAGGTACCAGGTGTTCTGCTAAAACAGGCTTCCAGTGTCTTCAAAGAAGTGCTCTTGAGATGGATCTTAGGTCACCATAGCTAATGTCCCTGCCGTAAGGGCCACTGGAGTTTGCATTTATACGAATTGCGTCTCTTTAGTCCTTCACAACAGAATGGGTCCCCGTAATCCTCTCCTCAACAAATATTTATACATTCTGTAAAGCAATTATTCAGAGGCTAGTTTGAAGCAGGCTCTAGGTCAACAACTGGGGATATGAGTAAGAGCAAGGTTTTGTAGGATCAATAGAAATTCATGGTGAGAAAAGCAGGAAAACAGTATCTCCAAGTAGCAGGAGCAGTGGCTGAGTCCTTTACAAACATCACTTTTACTCGATCCAGAACACAACTCTTCTCTCCTGCAAAGATTCTCTCAATCACTCAGGAACATATTTGGCTATGGAGGTACTTTCTAGAGGGAAGATGTGTTTTAGCCTTTCTCCCAAAGATGCATGTCTTATAAGCCTTACCTCTTTGAAACATCTTTATCCACTGTTAAAGTGTTTTCAACCATTAGGTGTACATTTGAAAGTACTTGAGGCAGGGAACTGAGACCCTTTTATGTCTTCTTCCAATCACATGGCTTAAAGGAACTGATTGTTTTTTATCTAGCACCACAGGCCATGCTCCTGTGGAAGAAATACTTATAGACTGTTGAATAATTTTACATGGTTTTTAACTTTACAAACATATTAAGAATGTAAGGCACTTGAAGACATCTTTATTGCTTCTGGATATAGCTTCACCTGTAGCTAGCATTATCTCCAGATTATTCAGATTCCCTTTACTATTTAAGCCAAACTGAGTCACATTTTTCATTTCTTGCCACATTTAAAAAATGCCTAACTCATGCCTGTGTCTCCCACACACTGGGTATATGCCAAGAAAGAGAAATATAACATAGTCCTTGCCTTTAAATAGTGAACAGCTATTTGAAGGAAAGAGAAAAAAATAGAGTGATACTTACAATACAATGTGATAAGTATTGGTGTAGTATTAATGTATTGCATTTAGAATAGCTCAGTTAATATATGTAATGGACAGGAATAATTCCTTCCGCGAACATCTACATAAAAGGGAGATTGGCTGTATTTTGACCTAGAGTTGAGCAATAGCTCTTGGCTAAGTTGATCACAATGCTAAATTTCACCATGATAGTTGTTCTTGGACCCAACCACTTATTTGATTACCTCCAGCTGAATCACAACAATTCCCATCTGTGAACACTAGGCCATTCTCCCAGAAGAATGCCATATAATTCATAAAACTTCTGAAATAAAAGCAGTTTGTCGTTGAAAGAGCATTATTTCTACAGGATTGTCACAATTGCTGTGTTTTTTTTTTTCTTTAGAAAGGAAATGGATCAATCTTTGTCCTCCTTTAACTTTGAAAGTGATAAAAATCACCTACAAGCAGAACTGTCAACTGAAACTTTGCAGATAAAAATAGAAAACTTCCTGCCAGTCACAAGTTTTCATTCTTCCCTTCATCTTCGGCTCCAAAGAAGCTGAGAAGTCATGAAGCATCCTATAAGCCAAATGCCACATTCCATTGCAAAGGAGATAGGATTGTGTGAAAAGAAACTGTCTCTTTGAAAATTCAGGAAAAGTATATTTCTTTAGATATTTCATATGGAATGTATTCTAGGGGGCTCTGTACTGGGCAGTCAAAGGGGAAAAGGAAGAAAGGGCTGAAAGAAAGAGCAAAGAATGACAACTGAAAAGAGAAAGAGAAAAAGATAACCATAAGCATAAAGAAAGGAAATAATAGGACAAAATAGGCGATTTCAGGGATAAGACAAGTTTGCAAATTGTATGTACATGCTATTAGAGTGACACCTATGATCCCTTGATCTTATTTTTTTTATACCAACAAAGCAAAGGCAAACCTTGATCTTATTTTTTAATGTGGCAAAACTTCAGACAGGATACCGAAGCTACATCATGTAGTATGCTAGATATCTTGTTGGAAAGGACTACTTTTTAAGAACAAGACAGCATAATGTTATGTGGCAGAGGGAGGTTTTTATGAAAGGTTCTGTCTGTATTGATTGAGGCTTTTCAAATCTGCCCCTGACTGGAGGATTTGCAATCAGATTATCCAGATTAATTCACTGAGCCAAGGAATAGTTTCTTCTTTTATCCTGATTTTTAGAAAATTAAACCTAATGTTAAAAAAAAAATAAACCTAACATTTAAACCCAAAGTCTAGAATATTCAAGAAAAATTTGTTGACTGGTGATTTAAGGAGAAGAATTCAATGGCTTGAACTCACAATCGAGCTCTACTAAGAATAAAAAAGGCTGGTGGGATAGGTGAGGGGGTTTGTTATTAATTCTAGTGAGGATGGGAATACTTTCAGATTCGTTTCACAATGGTTTTAAGAAAAGTAACTTTTTTTTTTTATTTTTTTTTCTTTTTATTGCAACATATTATGGGGATACTAATGTTAAGGTTACATACATTGCCCTTGCCCCCCCTCGCCCTCCAGTCAGAACCTCAAGCCTGACCATCCCCCAGATGGTGCACATTGCAGAAAAGTAACTTTTT
>CAUYRT010066768.1:0-21053 GCA_963574885.1 Lepilemur ruficaudatus | reverse complement strand
GTGGCTTCAAGCCAAGAAATGTCAGCAGACACCAGAAACTGGAAAAAGGAACAGATTATCACCCAGAGCCTGTAGAGTGCATACCTGTTGACAGTCTGATTTTAGACTTCTGACCTCCAGATAAGCCACTGAGTTTGTGGTAATGTGTTACAACAGCCATAGGAAACTAATACACTAGGTATTTGAAATTTTTGATGCATTTGTATATGGTATCACTTTTTTAAAAAATTCACTAATTGTTTAGTGCTAGTATATAAAAATACAATTGATTTCAAAAGATACCATTGTATCCAGCAACTTGCTAAATTCACTTAATACTTTGTAGATTATATGTTTAAAATATGAGACTATCATGTTTCTCCAAATAACAGATTCAAGTATTTCTTTCCAATCCTTATACATTTTTCCTTGCCTTTTTGCAATTGCTGGAATCTCTATACAACATTGAAGTACATCCTCTTCTATCTTTTGCCTTTAGAACTATGAGAAAGTATTTATTATCCGTTCCAAATTTAAAATATGATGAAAGTAGTAAAATTTAAAAAAAAGTAAAAACACCAGCCAAATAAAATCACCAACATTCTTCTAGTTAACAAATCTAAAGGCCTTTTCTTAAACCGTTCTCATGACTCTGTGTCAGTGGACATTGTTTATTAACCTATTCTTAAAGCTTTCTTCTTGCTTGCCCAGCTTCTTCTTAACTTCCTCTAACTCCTTATAGATAAGCACTTCCAAGACAGAATCTCCCTAGACCTTTTCTCTTTGTATTTTGTACTTGCTAACGGTTGGAAAATCATTTTAAGGTCCATTATTATTCTTCAGAACCCAGTCAGTACAGGTGTTTTCCTTTCCTTCAGGAGCAAAACAGAAACCTGCTTTCCTTCTTTAAAAATGACATACTCTTCCTCCCACAGGTTCTGTCCCCAACAGTTGAATGCAGTCTTCTCTGCCCTCTTTGCTGTACTCAAGTGGAATCTTTTCAAAGTTTTACTCATAAACAGAAACTAGTTACAAAGCTCCCCAAATCTTTGCAATGTTTTGATTTCTAATCTAAATGCAGATTCCTTTCTGTATAAAAGTGCATAGGAGGTGGTGCAAAATTGGGGTATTGGAAAGCTGGGGGGCTAGGAGACCTCAGAGTGGCATTCACCCTGGTGAATTCCCTCAGTTTTAGTCTTTTGTGTTACAGGACAAGAGGAGCTGAATCATGTTCATTAGAAGCTCCTGCATAAAAAGCAAAATACCAGTATATTAATTTAAAATGAAAAATATAACTGTCGAGAGAAAATGCCTATTCATTTCATTTGGTCAGGGCATTCTCTCCATGTAGAAAAGCCATATGGGGATTACAATAATATTCAGATCTGTACTAACGGAGAAAAAGAACAGAATAAAAGGTTTAGTTGTATGATTCAAATATTTAATGGAGTCATATCAAGCTTAACTAGAGAAATGAGAAGATCTCCACTACCAGAACCAGATAGTTTAGTATATGCGTAGGAGACTTCTCACTTTAGAAGGGGTCCTGCCAAATATTTACTTCCCAGGGTTTTTTTTTTTTTTTTGGCTCAATTCCTAAGTTAGGTATGTTACTTCTCTCAGTAAGGGCTTGTTCTGACCAGAGAGGCTCACTTCTGGTTTGATCCATTCTGCATTGACCTATAATAGAATTCTTACAGGACAATCTATTTTCAAGTTTAGACAGTATCTCACCGTTGACCCCAAATACTGCTCGGCATACACCTGCATACTAGACACTCACAGTAAGTCCTCACTTATTTCTACGTACTCACGAGGAAAAGAAAAAAAAAGAAAATCATAAATAGCCCCCAATGCCAGGCAGCCTGGCACGCAGCAGATGCCTTCAAATCTGGTGAAGGAATAATTGCAGTTTCCTATTCCTTTTGCCTAATGCAATTTAGAAAAGCATTACAGAGCACATCTGCTTCCAGGCTGGAAACCCGGCCAGAATGCAGCTCTTGCCTCACCTCTACTTGAGGACTCCGCCCTTTCCACGGGTCGCTCCAAACCGTGACCACAGGTCAGCGCGGACTGAGAAAGCGCCAACTGGGCAAGGACACCCCCCGTCCTAATTTTATTTCCCCACCTAGAGCATTCATTCCCCAACTATTATATTAAAGCAGCAAAAAAGGAAAGGTGGGAAGAGGAAGACAGAGAAAAAGGGCTGGGAGAGAAGGGGAGCCTTGCTCCGGAAACTCATCCCGCCACCCTTCGTCTCCCTAGGGAATTAGGCCCCGGCTGAGAAATTCAGAAACAAAAATTGTAGCGTCGAGACCCTTCAGGCCGCGTCTACTCCTGCCGGCCGGGCCTCAGAACCCCAAGGCCGCCCTGCTAGACAGAGCGAAAGCACCGCGGGCCAGCGCGAGCCACCCGCTCCACGATGCCGGAGGAGCCCCGGCAGCCGAGCTGCCGACCCGCCGCAGTATCTGGGTAGGGCCGCTCCAGGCAAGGGCCGCAGGGCGGCCCAGTCCGCAAAAGGGGGGCCGCTCCCCCCGACTCGGGCGGCTGGGTCGTGCCGGGCCTTTCTGTGGCTGGCCGCGTTCCTTCCGCCCTGAAAGGGCAAAGAGTCCCGCTCCCTCGCGTGCGCCTCTCGCCCGCGCGCCGGAGCGCCCCCTAGGAAGGAAGCCCGAGCGGCGGCCGCGCCTCGGCGGCGATTTTATTAGCGCTCGGTTGGGGTTGCCCGGCCCTTTGGCGAACGGGGCTTCCCCGCCCCTCCCCCTCTTCCTCTCGGCCCCCTGCACCCCCCACCAGACGGCCGGAACCTCCCTGCGGGGCGGAGTGATACGGGCGGCGGCGTAGAGCGCGGCGCGGCCGAGAGGGGTGCCCGGGACTGCGAGGGGCGGGCGGCGGAGGGAGGAGGGGAGAGAGGCGGGGCCGGGGCGGGTTGTTGTGAGGCGACTGCGCTACTGCCGGTCCGGGGCGGTTATGGCGGCTCCATATTAACACCCTCCTCCTCCTCCTTTCCCTCCCGCCCGCGCTCTAAGCCATCTCCCCCTTCACCCTGACGCCTACCTCTTCCCCTCACCTTTCCCCCTCCCCTCTTCTACCATGCCCGGCATGATGGAGAAAGGGCCCGAGTTACTGGGGAAGAACCGATCGGCCAACGGCAGCGCCAAGAGCCCGGCGGGCGGTGGCGGCAGCGGCGCCTCGTCCACCAACGGCGGGCTGCACTACTCGGAGCCCGAGAGCGGCTGCAGCAGCGACGACGAGCACGGTGGTAGCCTCGAACTCCTCCCCGCCAGCCCGCCTGCCCCCCTCCCTCCACCCCTCCCCCAGCCCCCTCCCCTCGCCGCGCTCCCGCCCTCCCTCCCCTCGGAGCCGGGGCGCTGCGGTAGCCTCGAACTCCCGGTGCAGTGCAGCAGCACCCCCCGCGACCCCCGTCCCTCCGCCCTCGACCAATCCTCCGCTCTCGCCCCCCCTCCCCGCCCCCCATCCGCTGCCATCTCCTGGAGTGCCCGGAGTTAATATCTTCCCGTCCACCCGCCGCTTCTTTCCTCCATCCAGCGATTTTTATTTTTTATTAAGTGTCTCTTCCTTTTTCTTTTTCTTTCTTTTCTTTTCTTCTTCTTTTTTTTATTTTTTGGCATTGCTTTGCAGATGTTGGGATGAGAGTCGGAGCTGAATACCAAGCTCGGATCCCTGAATTTGATCCAGGTAGATATATTTGCTTAAGCAAAATCCCGTCTCCCTTTTTCTGGGCTTGGTTTGGGGTAGACGGGGTCGGGGTCCGGGCGTGGGGCTGGGAGGGAATGTAGGGCTGGGCTGGGCAGGCATCCGTGGCGTGGAGGCTGTCAGGCTTGGCCGGGCTGTGACACAGGGCGTGTGGGCAGATGTGTGCATGGCAAGGTTAACATGGTTCCCTTTGGAGGCCACTTGCCCGATGCTGGCATCGCCTTTCTGACCCTGCAGCCCGAAGCGGGGTCGGGGTGAGCAGAGGGAAAACGGCCCTTGGCGGAGGCCGGGGGAGGAGCGGCTGCGGAACCGAGGGCTGGAGCAGAGAGGGTGTGCGTGAGGGCTGTGTGTGGACCAGCCATGCAAATGTCAGTTGCCACCGAGCCGGCTCCGGGAGCAGAGGGCCGCGCTCCGCAAGGCGGGCGGCGGGAGACCGGGGCGGCTGTCACCACCGCCCGAAGCCGAGCCCCGCCGACCCGCGCGCGGACGGGTTTGTCTCGGTTCTTTTTGGCTAGGTGGTGTAGCTTTGGTCGCGGCGTCTCTGCGGAGTGTAGGAGCCGCGGGGAGAAAGGGGTGGGGGAAGGGGGTGGGGAGACGCCGGCGGCACACCTCGCTCGCGAGCCAGCCCTAGGAAGTCAGACCACAGGACAGTGGCTGCAGCTGCCAAGGAGACATTTTCTCCCCGAGCAGCCAGGTTCCAGCGTCCTCTGCCAACCCAGCTTGCGGGCTCCCTGTCTACTTTTCTCCAAACAGGCTCCCTGGCGGTCACGGGATCTCAGCCTGCGCGGGGATTGGGCGAGAGTTCCGCATATGGAAGCGCCCTCTCCGGAGCCTCCCGAGCGGAGCGCCTTCCCTGCTCCCACCCTGCCCAGACCCCCTTCAGTTCAGCTCAGGCTTCCGACAGGCTTTGACAGGGGCCCCACCTTTTCATTTTCTTACAGTTGTCGTTATTTTGCCCAGTGCCCGCTCATGATAACTCTGGAATTCGGTGTTAGACATTACTAGGGCTTGCGTTTTTTCCGGGGGGGTGGGGACGGACAGCATGTTTACTTAATTGTTAGGGTAGAGACAGGTATTTTCTTGCCTCTCCTCCCCATTAGGACAACGCAGAAAATTTACTAGTCATTTAAAGAGTTCAGGTAGCAGTTCCTCCTGTCCCAATGGAGGGGAATAAACTAATGAGTGTTAAAAGAATTGCAAGGACAGTCTCTTTTTTAATAGGTAAAAACAATAATGCTCACTAGATTTGGGTTGCCTTCTAAACGGCATGAATACGTTTTATTCAAAGGCTCTCGGTGTGTATAGTGGTGGGCTTCACATCATTTTAAATGTTTTATGAAACTAATTTTCTTTATTGATGTAGCTAGTAGGTGACTGGCACTTTCACATTACCCTGCTGCCTCAGGGTTTAGCTTGACATTTGGAAAGAGCATACTTTGGCTTTAATATAGACTGAATTCAATTCCCAACTCTTTTATTTTTGTGCTGTGAGCAAATCACCTGCCTTCCCTGAGCCTCAGTTTTCCTAGCTATAAAAATTATTTCGTAGAATTCTTGCCAGGATTAAATTCCTGGGCATATGGCAGTTATTCAGTACAGAATAAAATTTATAATTATGAAGAGTAATTCTGGGTTTATATACACCTTTCTGATTTGGAGCTTACATTGGTACTGTGTGCTTTTTTTGGTATTGATAAAGTTATATATATATGTAAGTCAGCAGCTAGAACTATAAGTTTAAGTTCTTAAGTTTATAAACTTACCTATCTCTTTGTCCCATTGGGGAGATTTCTGAGTCAACATTTCGTAGACAACTATACTTGGATTGATTAGGGGTCTTGTGTTTAGGAGTCAGGCTTCATGCTGGAACAAACTTGCACATGCCATAGCCTGATCCCTGTAAAGCATTTTTTTGTTGTTGTTTCATGATAAACTAAACACTAACAAATTTGAAAATTTAAGGAATAATTAGTTTAATCAGAATATTATTTAGGTGGTTTTATATGGCTGTTATTTGGATTAACAAACTTAATTGATGATCAACATTGTGCTTATTTTGAACCTAAATAGAATATTTGTGGAGAAAAAAAAGTCACTGAAATGTTACTATTTTTTGAATAATTAAAGCCATATTTTTAATTTATTTACTCAGTCTATAATTGATTATATTAGAATAAGGATAAACATCACATTCTTGAAATTCACATATTCATTTTCTGCTTAATAATCTCCTCTAGAAGCATACCAAACCCAAGGACATAATCAAAATCTGTTACCATTTAAACTTAGGAAGGTTTTTTTGTAATTAGTATTGGCCAATCTTGTCAAGCAAATACAGATTATCAATTATTAGTTACTTTTTACAAGAACATATTGAGCCTCTATGCCATTCATCACTGTACTGGTGCTCTGTTTTATTCTTATTCTAAGTGTTAAACTGTTGCATGAAATTTTTATTTCACATCAGTTCACTGTAATTAGGTCAGAATTTAAACACATTGCCATGGAAAAGATAAGGAAAAGAGATTCATTAACTAATGATAGAAATTGAGAAATGGTTGGCTCCTCTCTCTCCTTTTTTTCTCATTGTATTATCTTTGTCTCAAACCACTCAATCCATCTTTATGAAGATGGCTCACCCGTAGCCCTACAAATCATTTGGAAGAAAAATTCCTTGGGTGCTGATATTATGATGATCAGAATGTAGGAAAATTAAGAGGATTTTTTGTGGGGAATATTTTTATTGGAAGAGGTAATGATAGTGATGATGATAGAAATTAAGCACATAAACAATGAATTAGTAAACTGATTATTTTAGAGAATATGAGAAGAATTGACATTTATGTTGAAATTATGGAAATTAAGAGATGAGGGACAATTTACCTTAATATGTGGGCCCTTTGCTAACAATGTCTTTGTAATTTACTAACTGGAGTTTTGATTATTTTCTTTCAGTTGTTTACTTGATCTTCCCAACGTTTATTTATTGCCTACTGACTGTGCTAACACCATGAGAAGCAATTTTGTGTGGTGATTAAGTCTCCCCTCTTCCCTTTAATCTAATATGGCATAATGACCTTAGATGAACTACCTGACTCCTTTGTGAAAGGGTAATAATGTTCAGTATATCACAAGAGTAAGTGGAAGTTAATGTATATAAAGCAGTGGTTTTCAAAATGTGTTGCTTGCATACCCATAGAACAATTTTGGAAAAACATATTCTCACATATTTTAAAGATGATATCTATTATTTGTCACTAAGTTTAAATAGTTAAAGAATGTAATCTCTGGTATATTGAAAATATTAACACTTTGAAATAAAGCTTTTATATCCTTACTTTAAATGTATCCAATTAAATATAAATACTGTTGTGATATGATAGTATCTGTTTATAAAATATATGGGCAGGTTTCTAACATTCTGAAAGTTTACATTGTTCCTTTTTATCTTTGAAATCATTTCCATGTATTTTCTCCACAGAATTTTATCTTCCATAATATATTTTTGTGCTTGAAAGTACTTTATTGATCACCTTCTCTATGACCATAATATCTATTCTTGAAAATATAAGGTTCTGAGTGTTAAATCTCTTCTGGCTTGAATTATTATAATTAATACATAATTGATTAAAATTGTATTAGTTATGGTGCCTTGAGTAAAGGAGGGCTTTGCTGACACCTGTTTGGAACCCTGGAGGTTTTAAAATTTTGTGCCAGGTACTGTTGTAAGATTTGGAATGTGTGAGAGACACGCCTTGTTTGAGGGATGACAAGTAGAAGGAACATGTAGCTTAGATGACAAGTGAGTTCTCAGACAGTTTGTCTTGGAAATGAGAACATAGGGAAGTTGAAGGTCTGAAAATTGATTCTCTTACAACATATTCATGCTCATGTTCCCTGGGAAAGTCTTTGTTTATCCCAGTTTGAAGTGGATATGTTAATTATGTAATTTAGGGCCTTATATATAAATAGTAAAAATTTTAAAAATATTTAGAGTATCTTAATCTTAATATTTAAGTTCTTAATGTAGTAAATTTGTTCCATGATATCCACCAATGATATTATTTTTAATATCTTAAAGGAAATCTTAAAAAGTAATAGATTTTTATTTTTGTACTTATTTTGAAAGGCTATTGATGTAGAAATCCTTGCTTATCAAATTATATTTTTGCTTCTTAGTTGTTGGTTTTCTCCAGTAGCTTCATAAATGTACTTTACCAACTGTAGTTAAAAGATCTAAATGATTTCAGAGGGATTAAACTTTTAAATGTTTTATTTAGAACTTTTAAACTGATTATTCAACAATTTTGCTTTCAGAGTGGATACGCTACTATTATAGTCTTTTAAAATTATGGTTTGCTATATAGGTTTTGGTTTGTTAATCCATTCAGAAGGTAGGATACTTAGAAGGCATGATTTTGTTGATACATCAGGTTTGATCCTCAGTATGGTTTCTAATAGACAGTTTTGCGGTGTAATCTTAAATATTATAGATAAAGACAAAATAAACAATGGGTTTATGTCCTTAAAATATTAATATCTTAGTTCATTCCAACTTTTACAATGGAAAGGATAAAATTTTATTGTATGTAAGCATCCTACAGGGTAAATAAATTATTTTTAATAGTACAAGTTACTTTGTCCTGTTCTTTTATAAGAGGGGAAGCAATCTGAGTTGCCAGAAAAACAAAAAAAGTTATTTCATCTATTTAATCTTATTTTCAAAGGGTCGGTGAGAGGACATTAGCCATTTGAGTTATAGCCCTACAAGGTTTTCATTTATTTTTTAGTTGATTCATAAGGTGAGAAGAAGCCTTTTCAGGATAAAGAAGGGAAGTTAAGGAGTAGTTTCAATAAGCATATGTTAGCAGTAATGATTAAGTCTCATATAATGGTTACCATATGCCAGGTACTTCACTTATATTAATTCATTTAATTTTTGAACAACTCTGTGTAGTAGGTATTCTCATCATCTGCATTTTTAGAGATGAGGAAAATTGAGGCACAGATTAATTAGATGTGCCCAAGGTGACATAGCTACCAAGTGGCAGAGCTGGGATTCAAGCTCTGGGAGTATGGTTCCACAGACCACACTCTTAACCATTGCTCTAAAATATCACTTATTTCCTATGAACATCAGTCATCTGTTAGGCCTAGTTGACACATACATAATTGAAAATAGTGGAGTACAGTTAAGAGTTTCAGAAAGAACATTGTGAAATGCCTAATTAGGCATCCTCTGCTATCAGACAGAATTGTTCTCCCTCTACCCACCACCCCCCATATTAGAAGAGCTGTTAGTTCTCAGAGCTTTGATGCCAGTTTCTGTCAGATCAGACCCTTTAATTACAATGTTCAGAATTTTTTTGGAAATGTAACTAATTTTTCATGGGGAAAAATATTTTAAAAAATAGTTTAATACCTATTTCAGAAGAGACATTTAATAAAGATATTTCAATTCAGACTTTGTGTAAAGCAAGAATGAGATGTGAGATGCAAGGAAATATGTTTAAATATTAAGCATGATATGCTATTAAGACTTGAGACTTAATGGAAACCTTTCTTTATTGCATTCCATGTTCTATTAAGTAGGATTTAAATGATCTTACTATCAGAATCAATTGTGCAAAAGGAATCAGTTCCATGTTAAAGGATTGAAGCTTTGAATATTCACTGGAAATAACATTAGATTTTATTACTTAAATAAAAGTTTCTGACCAACTTAGGACTTCTATTTTATTTCCATCGAGTAGGTTGGCTATTTTGCATTTGTATTTTTATTTACATATTTAAAAATTAGATATATATCTTAATATTAAAGTTTGTAAAACACATCTCAGTTTATTTTCATTGAATATAAATTTTAGATAATGAACCTCTAACTTGTATTTTCTTAAATTCTAAGCTCCTGCTTTTGTCTTCTTTTATTAAAGATGCAACATGCAGAAAGTTATGTTTTTAGATTTGTAATTGTTTTTTCTAATACTTTATGATAGTGTTTCTTCTTCATTTGTCTTTTCTTAATGCTTAATTTTTCCTTATAAAATATATAAAATTTTTAAATAACTTTAGCTTCATATTTTAAGAACAGTGTATGATTCTTTAAAAATTGTTGGATTTACAGTCATAAATGATGTTTCAAAAATAAAAAAATTATTGAATGATATTAAATTATTGCTCGATGGGTAACTTCTCTAGATGGAGATTACACTAATAGTTCTCTTACCCCTGGAAATGAATGTTCTTTATTCCAGATATCTTACAACTTTATAAATGATCACAATTTAACTTCAGAATTATATTAATATTTTATGTAATTTTGGAATTCTCCAATTTAATGGTAGTTATCAGTACCTCATAAAAGTCAGTTGTGACATACTCATAGACAAGTCTGCTTAAAATCTGGGAACAATGCTTCATTTCTTGATAGTTTTAAATTAACTTGATTGTATCTAAGGATTAGGTAGAAGCAAGAAAAAGACCACCTAGTAAATAAAAGACAGAACCTATGGGCATGTTCTTGGCGCTGGCATAGCTGTGTGAGACTTTTATTCATTCTGTTTATTCTCAATTTACATGCAGTTTTAACAGGGCTTGATTTTTCTGACTTTCTGGATTATAACAAATTTGAAATAGAAAAGGACAGTATGCTTGTAGGTTATAAGTAGACTTTTAAATTACATTAAGAAGAAATCACATTGTTAACTTTTATATCTTTGACTTTTGTTAAGCAGAGCACATACTTTTCGCGCAGTGGCTCACGCCTGTAATCCTAGCACTCTGGGAGGCCGAGGCGGGCGAATTGCTCAAGGTCAGGAGTTTGAAACCAGCCTGAGCAAGAGCGAGACCCCATCTCTACTAGAAATACAAAAAAATTAATTGGCTAACTAAAATATATAGAAAAAATTAGCCGGGCATGGTGGCGCATGCCTGTAGTCCCAGCTACTTGGGAGGCTGAAGCAGAAGGATTGCTTGAGCCCAGGAGTTTGAGGTTGCTGTGAGCTAGGTTGATGCCACGGCACTCTAGCCCAGGCAACAAAGTGAGACTCTGTCTCAGAAAACAAATAAATAAAATAAATGAAATTCAGTTTAAAAAGGAGTAGCCGGCAGACTCATAGCAAGGAATAAGATTAAATAAAAACCATAAAAGCAGACATAAGTATTTAAAAGCATAGCCATCTTGGCCCATTTAGATAAGGGACAAAAGAATACTTGAGGCATTCTCTCTAGTTTAAAAAGTCTGAGTTTTTACTGATGATCTCTAACTAATGTATGGAAGGTTAAATCAGATTTACTACTCTGTCAAGTTAAAGATATGTAATGAACTTAAGAAAGTCTTTAAAGGAGGTAAACTTCAGCATTTTCAAAATAGCCTTAATTTTTATAAATAGGATATTTAATATAAATCTGTTTTCCTTCTCTTTGTTTTTCTATACTTTTTTTGTCCTCCTTTGCAGGTACCTGTACTGAAATAAAAATAAAGGTTAATTTGTTTATACTTATTTTGAATGTAAATAAAATCCATCATATTCAAAGTAATTAATTTTTTTTCTCCAGGTGCTACAAAGTATACAGATAAAGACAATGGAGGGATGCTTGTATGGTCTCCATATCACAGTATCCCAGATGCCAAATGTAAGTTTTCTGAAATTGAATGTTAGTGTCAACAGGGGTCTGTCAGCCAATTCAAAATGTGACTTATATTTGTTTTTGGCTCTTCTAGAGTCTCATAAAAAACAGTTTTTTGTCTTTGTTTTATTTGTTTTTTAATGGAGGTTGTTCTATTAGAATGTTTTTCCTTTTGAAAGATAGTGGGTTGATCATTCCAATTTGTGTCAGGCCCATGAAGAATGAAAAACCTAGGATCTGATGGCATTGCTGCTTAAATCTTCAAGCAGGGGAGGGAGTTACTATGTAGACATCTGCACAGGCTTGTCCTCAGTAAATGGAGCTGTAAAGAATGCCTTCAAACTTCAAAGAGCCCACTATCATTACCATTTTAAAGAGGAAAGGGAAAAGAACTGACTTCAGCAGCCATCAGGTCATCTTTGTGCCCTCCATTTCTGGACGGAGACCTTCTGGATCATTGACCATGCACTTCTTGAATCATGGTGTGGCTTTAGACTTCAATGTGATGTAGCGGACCTGATCCTTTGCGGCACATCAGATATAGGAAACGTGCAGGTAACAACACTAAGATCCCCACCCCTTCATTCAGTTATCATTGAATTTTTAAAATAACAACAACATTGAACAGCTAATTCTAGCAGCAGTGAAATAAACTTGTCTTTTTAGAATATTTACTAACATCTTAAAGATGTCTCATGACGGTTTATTTAAGCCCATGAAAATAAATGATATCCTATCTGTCATATGTATAGTAAGTCTAACACGTATTGATGCAATAAGAAAACTGAAAATTGGAAACTGAGTATGCTTCTGCATACCTGATAACACTTCCTGTTTAAGAGCTTTAGAACACCAGCAAATGGTCTAGCTGGCAGTCTAGGAAGTGGGTGCCCTGAGGCATTCTTAACAGAAAACAAATTATTCATTTGGCCTGGGACTCTGTACTAAGAACCTGAAAGCGACTATTGGGTTTTCCAGGTTCAATCATCATTACAGGCAAAGGTTTTCATTCACAAACTGAGCATCAGGGTGTCACTGAATTGTGCTGTTTAGCCTGGTTTTATACAATGGTGCATTTCTTAGCACAGTGGAAAACAATTTAGCCAACATGTCCTGGTAGTGTGGTATCCATGTGGAATATCCTATTGAAGGTCTAGGGCAGTGGTTTTCAACACTGGCTATGTATTAGAATCATTTGGGGAACATTTTTTAAAAAGTACTTATGTCTAGTCTCTATATCAAACTGATTAAATCAAAATCATCAGGGTTGGATTCTGGACATTTTACTTTTTAAAAGCTCCCACACTGGCTGGACGCGGTAGCTCGTGCCTATAATCCTAGCACTCTGGGAGGCCAAGCAGGAGGATCACTTGAGGTCAGGAGTTGAAGACCAGCCTGAGCAAGAGTGAGACCCTATCTCTACTAAAAATAGAAAAAGTTAGTGGGACATGCTGGCGCGTGCCTATAGTCCCAGCTACTTGGGAGGCTGAGGCAGAAGGATCGCTTGAGCCCAGGAATTTGAGGTTGCTGTGAGCTAGGTTGATGCCACAGCACTCTAACCCAGACAAAAGAGTCAGCCTCTTTCTCAAAAAAAAGAAAAAGCTCTCACACTGATTCTAATACCTAGCCAGGGTTGAGAACCACAGGTCAGTTGGTATTATTTAACCTTCTGTCTATAGGACTGTAAGAGATTTTTGTTAAATTTTATCAGCATGTATTTAGAACTGTCATGCATTTGAGTGCTTTGGGTTCTAAACAAAATGTAATGTTTGGAATTTCTGCACCAAAGCTTACACTTGGGAAGATATAATAGCACCTGTAAAAAATAGTTGTTATTCTAACAGTGTTATTATTACAGTAGCATATTCATATATTAAACTGTACTGACCAGTAATCATAACAAATACTTAATAAGTGCTTACCATATGCCAGGTGCTGTTTAGAGTACTTTCCATATATTAACTCATTTAATCATAGGAGGAAGGTACTGTTTTTGTCAACAATTTGAAGTGAGGAAGCTGAAGTACAAAAAGATAAATTACTTGGCCAAAATCAAAAAACTAGCAACAAACTGAGAATGAAGCCCAGGTAGACTAGCTGTTCCAGGATCAGAATTCTTAACCACTGCTTCTCAAATATATTTTTAAAGAATTTATATATATGTGTGTGTGTGTGTGTGTGTGTGTGTGTATGTATGTGTGTATATATATATAATTTTAAAGGGTCAAGAAAGAGTCATTATATGGATTTCACATAAAATTGAGTCCTGCTGAAGGTGGCAGACTTCTCAGCAATGAGGCCTTTAAATAGCCAGCTGATCATCATTGAAACTGCTTATCTAAATAATTCTGTTGGCTTAATTACATATGGAGAGGATAAATGAAATTGGAATACTCAAACACTCTTTGTATAGCAAGCAGGAGGAGCTTAAGAAAATTTAGGGATACTGAAGCATACTTAAATGTGTCATTATTATATTTAGCTGACAAAGCTATAGATAAACCATCCTTTCTACAGCAATCAGAAATGGAATGATAAAGGCTTTGGGCCAACCCTAAACATAAGAAAGGGTCTTAAATAGCTAAATCTCTTCATATAAAAACTGCAACAGAAAATCAATAAATTATCATTATATTGTACAATGTAATTAGATTCTGTTGGCTACCCACAGATAGATCTTTTTCTTCGTACAAAAAAATATAGTAGTAATGTTATTGAATTTGATAAGTATATGATATATAGTCATAGAGATAAGTCATACTAAATAAAATTTTAAACCAGGTGAGCTTCTGATCCTGTTCATATACATCTCTTTTTATGACGTTTCATAGAAGATGGCTTTGACTATTTTTTTTACCCTTGGAATATAAATTATTTTGTTTTACTGTGTTAAAAAAAAAAGTAGACTAGAGCAAATAAAGTAAATGAGAATAATTAAATATATAACATTGTTTCATTACAGTGGATGAATATATTGCAATTGCAAAGGAGAAACATGGCTACAATGTGGAACAGGTATGTAGAGAAACCTTTTAACACTAAGGCTCCTTTCAGTATTTTTCAGATCCACAGGGTATCACATGATTGTTTCTGTCCTAAGAAAGTGCATAAGTTTGACCAACCTTATAGATAACACGAAAGTCCTGGCAAAATCTGACCTTTCAGCATTAAGGATTTTGCCTTTATAAACATTAGTCATGTCAAGGGCTTGAACATTTTTTCTCGGTGCCTGTTTCTTATTCTACTTTGAGTTCTGAAAGCTTCTGAGAGCCTTCAGTATTACTCTAGCAAATGCTTACCAAAATGAAAATTAAGTTTTGGTGAATTTTGGGGTAAATATACATGGATAGGACTTTAAAAACAAATCTTTTATTTATAAAAAAATTTAATTCTCTTTTGACTTTTTGTTCTAAAGGATCTAAGAGTTAAACCTTTTATTTAAAGAAATATTTAAGACTTCTAAATTTTGAATGAAATCACAAAAAGCTTTTTTTGGTTAGATAACTTTAAGAGGATATATTTATATATGGTATATCTATATCTCTGTACATAGAGGTAGATATATCATGGTTCATTATCCATAGTAATGAGGGAATGGAGAACATGGAAAAATGAAAATGAAATAGATTCTTAAATCTCTTTTCAAATAAATATTATATTAACCTTTATCAGAATTAGGCCAGGCATGGGGGCTCACGCCTGTAATCCTAGCACTCTGGGAGGCTGAGGCAGGAGAGTTGTTTGAGCTCAGGAGTGAGATCAACCTCAGCAAG
Source organism: Lepilemur ruficaudatus (assembly GCA_963574885.1). Classification (NCBI taxonomy): domain Eukaryota; kingdom Metazoa; phylum Chordata; class Mammalia; order Primates; family Lepilemuridae; genus Lepilemur; species Lepilemur ruficaudatus. Next base: position 5,958 of record CAUYRT010066768.1, on the reverse strand, counting down.
AGTGACACCCCATCTCTACTAAAAATAGAAAAATTAGCTGGGTTTGGTGGCGCATGCCTGTAGTCCCAGCTACTTGGGAGGCTGAAGCAGGAGGATCACTTGAGCCTAGGTGTTCGAGGTTGCTGTGAGCTAGGCTGAAGCCACGGTACTCTAGCCCAGGCGACAGAGCAAGACTCTGTCTCCAAAAAGAAAAAAGGATTAATAGTAAACCAGGTAGATTTGTTTTAAGAGAAGAAAGGTAAATTATCTATAATTATCTATACCCTTGATGACCAAGAGCTAACTTTATAGTTAATAACATGGTAAAGTAATATTTTTATGAAATTAAGATGTTTATTTTATCTGTTAATATAGCTAAACGTAATTAACTTTTTAGTGGATTTTGAAACTACGTTTGAGTGCCTATTTTTGTAACCCTTGCCTTTCTGTTTAATATTTGTTTTAGCAAGTTAATCCTTTAAAATGTAACTGTACATATATTCATTTTCATGTTTATTTTAAAGTACTGTTATTAAAAGTACAGAAATTAACTTCCAAAATCACTATTTAAAAAGTTGCTGGCCAGGTTTGGTGGTTCATGCCTGTAATCCTAGCACTCTGGGAGGCCAAGGTGGGAGGATCACTTGAGGTCAGGAGTTCAAGATCAGCCTGAGCAAGAGCGAGACCCCATCTCTACCAAAAACAAAAAAAATAGTCAGGTATAGTGGCATGGGCACCTGTAGTCCCAGCTACTTGTGAGGCTGAGGCAGGAGGATTGCTTCTGCCCATGAGTTGGAGGTTGCAGTGAGCTATGATGACACCCCTGCATGCTAGCCCAGGAGACAAAGTGAGACTATGTCTCAAAAATAAAAATAAAAATGAAAAATGAAAAACATAAAAAGTTGCTGTATCTCTTTTTTAAAAATAAAAGTTTACCTTCTAAATGATACTCAATACTTTACAGTAAAGAGAAAGGCCTACTACTTACAATAGAGGGGAAAGTTATGAAGTTTTTGGAAATTATCCATTTCCAGCTTTCTTATCACATAGTAATCAATCATTGAAGTTATTTGTACGCCTCCTTATAGTTCTATGTATGTATTATGATAATGAGGAACTTTAAAAAATACATGTGGTAAAACAATTGTTATTGCATTGGAGGTACTCTTGTATCTTAAAAGTGTTTAGCCTGTGATATACTTGTAAGAGGTGAAAAGTTGAATTTCTCTCTACTAAGTCCCAACTGAGCCTTCCTGGTTTTGTGTTATAATTGATAGTTTCATGTAAGTATTGATTTCATTCAAGTATTGATTTATTGACTATTTTCCTTTTAGCATATTTTTTCTACACATTGAGAAATTAATAAATGTGGGTGAAAGTCTTCATGAGCCTACAAACCTGCTTTAGTAGTAATTATAGTCACTCTCCTCAGCTCACTGTTTTTCCTAGATTCTGCAACAAATATGATATGTAAGAACATTCACTGTTCTGAGGCCCTGATTTAAAAGAAATAAATAAATGAGGTCTACTACCTGGGCGCCCCTGATTAAAAATCCCAAACTGTGAGTGTATCTTCAGTTGAAGTTATAGGCTTAAGATTTTAATCTAATTTGTGTTTAACTTTCTAAAGTGTGATGGAACATAAGTCCATTAAAACCAAAGGGGAATGATTTCTCTTCAAAGGCACTTGGCATGTTGTTCTGGCATAAGCATAACATTGAGAAGTCCCTTGCTGATCTCCCTAATTTCACTCCCTTTCCGGATGAGTGGACAGTGGAAGATAAAGTCCTATTTGAACAAGCCTTTAGTTTTCATGGGAAGAGCTTTCACAGGATTCAGCAAATGGTATGGTAATTTTGGTCTTACTATGATTCATACCTGAGTGATCTCTTACACTGTTATTGAATACTTCCTAATTATTAAATACAAAAAGTTTTTAAATTTAATATTACAAAATACTTTGAAGTGGGTATATTTTTATACAGTGCTTTCTACAACTGCTCTTACATGACAGTTTTATGTTATTTCATTATAGTAGTTTTTATTTTGACTTCAATGTATGTGTAATAGAGTTACTAAATGTTGTGTCAGGAAAAAAGTTATAATTTCAAGTTTATTTTTAAGTGTTTCATTTTTTGACCTTAGGATTTTGTTTTCTATTTTATATACTTTTGGATATGAAAACCTATTATTAAAGTCCATATTATTTCAGCGTTGTCCAGGTGCTGCTTTTTTTTTCCGAGAAGGAAAACTGCTCTATATTTTGAATTCCTAAATTTTTAGAGTTGTATCAAAACAGTATAAATCTGAGAAATTGCTGCATTAACCTGTTTTAACCTGAGTTGATGAAAATTAGATAATGTTTTACAGATATATCTAGATGTCTTCCATAATCAAAGAGAACCTTTTTAGTGGGGAATTTGTGTCTTTGCTTATCACTGTGACAGATCAGTGCATGATCATTAGTTGTTTTAATACTCAAAGACTTTATTTGGTGGCTAAAGCCTGTTTGCATTATTTACCATTTTAAGACCTGGATTTAAAACAAAGTGATTAAAAAAATTCATTATTAAGAACTGAATAGCTCTTCTTGAAAACATTTTGCTAAAGAAAGAAGCCAGACACAAAAGGTTACATATTGTGTGGTTCCCTTTATGTGAAATGTCCAAAATAGGCAAATCCATAGAGACAGAAAGTAGATTAGTGGTTGCCAGGGACTGGGGGAAGGGAGGAATAGGGAATGACTGCTAATAGGACAGGATTTCTTTTTGAGGTTGTAAAAATGTTCTGGAATTAGATTAGAGGTGGTGATTGCACAACTCAGTATACTAAAAACCACTAAATTGTACACTTAAAATAGTAGATTTTGTATTATGTGAATTATATCTAAAATTTCAGTTCATAGAGGGAAAAAAATAATTCGAATAGCTCTTTAAGGAAAACAAATACCGAATACTAACATGGCTGTGCTGGGGACATTTTCTCCAAATTTCAAATTTCTTTGTGATATTCTCCCCTCCCCCCAAGAACAAATAGAAATATTCATTCAGAAATGTCAGTGAAATTGGTGTCGTGGGATACCGTGACTACAACAGTACTTTTTAGCTAGATGATTCATAAAGGTACTCATGAAATATTTTTGATTTATGCCTTTATTAATTGTCAAAGAATAATATGAAAGTATTCATTTTGTTAATCAGAGTTTATGAATTAAATTTGCAATATTAACATGATTTTTTTTTTTTTAAGCTTCCAGATAAGACAATTGCAAGCCTTGTAAAATACTACTATTCCTGGAAAAAAACTCGCTCTAGGACAAGTTTAATGGATCGCCAGGCTCGTAAACTAGCCAATAGACATAATCAGGGTGACAGGTAGGTTGGACACCCTTATATAGTTACATTGTTAGGAGCACTGCTTTGGATTGCTTATATTTCCCAAGGCAGAAAAATTACCACAACACATTGTAAATATTTCTTATCCTTAAATTCATGTTTCTGATCTGACAGGAAGAGCAGAAGTTTTAATAGTAAGAACTCTTTAACTCTTTTACCTGTAATCACAAATGCTTCCTTTTAGTATTAATATATTCAATACATATATTTAGAATATATTAAAGAATATATTCCATGGAAGAGCCTTTTTTCACAATTACCTCAGTAACTGAAGTCCCCATTATTGTAGCTGTATCTTTCTGGTATACTATAAAATCGTTTTGTTTCGTTTTTGTCTGTCTTTAGTCCCCAACTGGAGACCTGAAATTATAAGTATTATATCAAATTGTGTGTTCTCTTTCCCAGATGATGTTTTTTTAAAATCCGTTTCCTATTGAATCTCTGTTTTTTGAGCTAGAAGTGCTTGCTAAAATGATCTGTTTATTCAACAGGATAAATATTTCTAAATACTACAGAAATATAAATTACAAGCTCATCTTCCCAAGGAAGCTCTTGTTAGAATATTTAGTAAAATTGTTAGAATGTATATTACAGTTTGATAAGAGCAGTAGAATAGAGTAAAAAGAAGGAAATTAAGTTTACTTATCTTTGTTTCTTCTTAGTGATGATGATGTGGAAGAAACACACCCAATGGATGGGAATGATAGTGATTATGATCCCAAAAAAGAAGCCAAAAAAGAGGTAATGATGATCATTACAAGCACTAGTAATTGTTCTACAAATCACCGAAGAAGAATGAACAGTACTTCATACTAGGAAAAACTTTTTTACATAAAGGTTTAGAAGGTAGTAAATGTCAATGCTAATGAGAGGTTTTTGGAAATACAGTCATACCTAGAACCGTACTTAGCCAGTGGTTTGGATAATTTTGGGGTTATCTCATCTCCTCAGAAGTATAAAAGCTCTGCCATGTTCCCTAGTTTTTAATCCGTAGGAAAGAAATAAAACCACCCTTAAATGATATAGTATTAAGTGTAAAATCAAATTTTCTGGTTTTGTTACTCAGTTTTTCTTGAAAAAATTTTGTTTGGTCCATGTTATAGCAAATTGAAAAGTAGTACCAGGGATATTGACATCATCAGTGAAAATTGAAAGCTGCCTGAAAGGAAAAGATGAAGGAATCTCCATCTAGAAAAACACTTATATGATGCTGTCCTTGGGATGATAATAATGATGACTTAAAATCCTTAATAAAAGGCAAAATTAACATACATGCTCTGCTTAATAAGGCAAGAAACTACATAAACGTAAAAAAAGAAATAGTCAAAATGTTGATGGATAAAAGTTTCTAAGGTACAGGCAGCTGAGGAACAGTGAAAATAACATTGAAACTAGACAGTAGGTCTGAGTTTGTTTAAACTTAGTCTTTAGTAGGTATATGCATCCAATAATGACTTTCATTCTCTTTTTTCTTTTAATTGTTTTTCTTTTTACACATGTATCGCCCCCTAGCCTCTCATTGTTAAGAAACTCAATATCATGGTCCGTTGTGGCCCATATTGTCACTTTAAGCTCTTCCATCAAGGAAAATTTTTTAATCCTACCCTACCTCAACTTGGTATCTTACTGCTTTTCTTACTACTGCTAAATATTCTCAGATTCCTTGATTACTTCATTTTCTCCCCCAAGTCTGTCTTATCTTTATTTCTCTGAGCCACAGACCTAATGATCAACTACTTGAATTGCTTTCTTCCCCATTTACTCATTTTTTTAACTTCCCATATCCCTTATCCTTCTGCTCTTCCTTCCCTAACCCTGTAAACCCACAGTGCCAGATCAGTTGCTATTCTTGGTCTGAAAGGCACAGCAGGAGAAAATGACAAAATTATGTAAATTATTGCTACTACGGAAAGTAGTCGGTGCAGTCCTTAGTGCCTCTCAGTTTTTAACCTCTAAGTCTCAATTTTATTCTTGGTAATGTGAAAATAATGGGATTGTTTTGAGAATCAAAGAAATAATATGTATAAAAGCACTTATTACAGTACCCAGGACATAGAAATCTTGAATACAAGTTGCTGTTGTTTTATTATCTGGCCAACTGTTTTGAACATTCATCCCTTTCTACACATTACCTACTACTCCTCCATCCCACAAAACACTTGGCAGATAACTTTGCCTTCTGTGTCACAGAGAAAACATCAGATAGAAGCTCCCTTAAATTCCAGCCCTTTCCCTAATCTTTGTGCTACCATACTGCCCTTTCTATCATAGTGTATTTGTACTTAGAACATTGTATTACAGTTACTGTATTTTGCTCACTAAACAGTTTAACCTGTGGCCTTGGGGCCTTATGTGGCCTTTTGGATCCTTGAGTGCGCCATTTTGACTGAAACCAAATTTTACAGAACAACTCCTTTTAATAAAGGGATTTGTTCTGTGAAGTTTGGATTCAGTCGAGGGGCCGCACTTAGGGATCTGCAGGGACACTGAATACCTCTCTTTCCCAGTAAGAGAGTTAGGAACTCTCCTAACCCCTTCTGAGGCATAAGAGAAGGGTTCTTCTCTTGTTCTGTACAGTTGCACT
>CAUYRT010066767.1:0-23666 GCA_963574885.1 Lepilemur ruficaudatus | reverse complement strand
ATAGATAAATAGGTAGAAAGAAAGAAAAAGAGTGGTTGGTATAAAGTAAAATAATAGTACTTATGGTACATGGGTATGGCAGAAACTACAAATGTGGTACACAAAGGATCAAACCTTTGGAAACACTGTGTTGGGGCTTTGATTATGGGAAGCTCTGTAGTTGATAATAGGTTTATTTTAAATGGTTATTGTCTGAAATATAAACTTTTACACAAACATTTTATTCTAGATGATTTTTTCCCGTCTGTCACTGTGCTGGTCCGGGGAATGTCTGGAAGACTTGCTTGGGCACAACAGCTTTGCCTTTTACCCAGAGGAGCAAAAGCAAATCAGAAGGTATTCATCAGAAGTTATAGGGAGGTGACAAGGGGAGAGAGAAAGAGAGAGGAGAGAGAGGGGTAGGGGGTGGGGAATGTATGTGTGTTGTGATTTAAGGGTTAAATAACATTCCAGCAAAAGTCACCGATAACAAATATTTTTGATCCCTATCCAGACTTTCTGTCAGTGAGTTCACATCAAAACCATCTCTTAGGAACCTATTAATAGAATTACTCTTTAAAGGCATCTTCAAGGCAGGTGTATTTTCAGAAAGCTTTCCAGGTGATCTTGACATCCACTTAAGAGTAAGGACTGCTTTTTGTGAACAGTTTTTTTCCATGTAATTTTAAGTATAGTAAGAGTCAGATATATACCATATAGGGAAAAAAAATTGGCTAGACCTTTGATATATCTAGCAACAAGACTTAGCTTTAAGTTGTTTTATATGATTTATTACCATATAATTGGTAATATACTGTATAACTTTTTAATCTATATAATTTAATGAAATCTTTTGGGTGGCACAGTTTGTTTTATTATATGTGTAATTATGTAAGTAATAATTGCTCATGAGAGAAAGTTGGAAAATTCAGATAATAAAGAAGAAATTTTAAGTCACCTGTACTTACTATCCAGAAGGACATACCCGCTGTTAATATTTTGGATTGGATTCCCTTCCAGTCTTTTTTTCCTTTTCGTACACAATAAAACTTAAGTAGAATTTGAGTCATTTTGTGTATTCTTCTTTTCACTTATTACTTTGTAAGTTTTTACTTCTGTTACTAAAAAATTTTTTAAAATATGACTTAATAAAATGTTATCAGCCTTTACAAGAGACACCCACAAAATTGGAGCATTTACCTAAAATCATTTAATATCCTAGATGTCTTTGTTAGATATGTTTATTGCCCCATGAGGAGCACTCCCCTGTTTTCTCTTGGTGGCGTTATACAGATCACATTTTGTCACCAGCTCTGTAAGCTCCTAAATTAGCATTAAAGACTGAGGAGGAACGGTAGCAGGAAAGGAACTAAAATTTGTTGAGGATTCACTATGTACTATATACATATTAAAGCAAGGGTTTGGAGCCATGAAGGCCTAGATTTGGTGCCCATACTCTCTCAATTTAGCCATGCTGCGGTTCTAATTGAACTCAGTTTCTAGAGATGCCCAGTGGCCCTAAACTTGTGCTTTATTATATGGAATGATTTGAGATCTCTTGAGGAAGAAAGGAAGTTTGAGATTTAAAGCTCTAGCTAAAGTGCTTACCATTGAATGTGGGGGATTCAGGCCTGTGGCAGAAGTCCACAACCCATTTGTCAATCATGGGATCTCTAATAAGTTGATGAACGTTTTTTGAAAAATAAAATAGAATGCACAGGTACACAGGCTGCTTATTTTTACTGTTATCTGTAGCATGTGTGGATTGTTAGTGAGTTTTTATGACATGCAGTCCCTGGGAAACACAGGCATCTAAGAGACCAGGGAAATACCTCTCATTACAGATGGGTATGTAATACCATAATGTTTTTTGTTTACTTTAACAGCTTTTTGTACCTGAACCTCGCCCAGTTCCTAAAAATGATGTTGGATTTAAATATACTGTGAAACACCGGCCATTTCCTGAAGAGGTGGACAAGATCCCTTTTGTGAAAGCAGATCTGAGCATTCCAGATTTGCATGAAATTGTCACTGAAGAAGTAAGATAAATTTTTAGCTGTTGTTAAGGAAATGAATATAAACATTCTTTAACAACTTCCACAGTCAAGACAATTCCTTTAGTGTTATTGAAGGTGATTTCTAAGATGACCTGAGTCTCTGTATTCCAGGAGGTTACCATATAGTAAGAGAGATATAGATTGTGGCTGATTGAATGGAACTGTACATCCTTAGAAAGAGGTGTCACTGCACTACCTGGGCTATCGTAGATTTCAATAATGTAGTAACAGAATCAGACTCCGGTAGTGGAGTATATTTGGAGAAGGGAGACCAGTTTCGAGACTATTAAAACAATCCATGTCCTTTTGAGAAATGAAGGACTATGTCACTGAAGTTTAATATATAAAATGTGTTTTGGAGGTAGATCCAAGCAGTCTTGGATTGATGAGGAAACGAAAAGAGCCAAAGAATTTTAGATTTTGATTGTGAGTAACAAAGAGATATCAGTGCCATTTACAGAAATACGGACTTTAGGAAGAAGACAGATTTGGGAATATAGGAAAAATTTATTTGGTTTTAGATTAATTTAGATGATTAGTTTAGGTAATTGGTCTCTTAGGTCAAGGGAGAAGAATTTCAAGAAGTAGGGGACTGGTATGTCAGAGCATGAGAGAATAGAAGGGTAAGAATGGAGGAAGGGCTACACTATCAAATATTAGCGCAATCAGGGAGAAGGAGGAATAAGAAAAGGCCTCCGGATTTTGGCATGAAATTGCAGGTGACCTTTGAGCGCAGGTTCAAAGAAGTATAAAGTGTGGGGCAGAGTGTAAGGGACTGGGAGTGAATGATTAATGAGGCAGAGGCAGCAAAGAGAAACTACTATAGTTATTAGGTTGGTGAAAAAGTAATTGCAGTTTTGGAACCATGAATTTTAAATAACTAGGCACAAACACATCTTTCTTAATCAAAATAGGAACCGTTATAGTCAACACATTTGTGCCAACAAGAAATAAGTGTGTTTATTCCTGTGGCGTAAATATCCATGCTTCAGGATGTGACGAACTCTTGGAAAGCATTTCTGCATCCTGCTGCTTGTAGCGTTTTCTCTGCAAAATGTTGTCGAGGTAGTCGGTTGGCAAGAGGTCAGGTGAATATGGCAGATGAGGCAAAACTTAGTAGCCCAATTCATTCAACTTTTGAAGCGTTGGTTGTGCCAGGTGCCGTCAGGTGTTGTCATAGAGAAGAATTGGGCCCTTTCTGTTGACTAATGCCAGTCATAGGTGTTGCAGTTTTCGGTGTATCTCATCAATCTGCTGAGCAAACTTCTCAGATGTAATGGTTTTGCCAGGATTTACAAAGCTGTAATGGATCAGACCAGCAGCAGACCACCAAACAGTGACCATGACCTTTTTTGGTGCAAGTTTGGCTTTGGGAAGTGCTTTGGAGCTTCTTGGTCCAACCACTGAGCTGGTTGTCCTAGGTTGTCATATAAAATCCATTTTTCATGGCACATCACAATCCAATTGAGAAATGGTTCTTTGTTGTGTACAAGAAAATACAACACTTCAAAATGACGATTTTTTGATTTTTGGTCAGCTCATGAGGCACCCACTTATCGAGCTTTTTCACCTTTCCAATTTGCTTCAAATGCCAAACAACCATAGAATGGTCAACCATGAGTTCTTCGGCAACTTCTCATGTAGTTGTAAGAGGGTCAGCTTCAATGATTACTCTCAATTGGTCATTGTCTACTTCCAATGGCTGGCCACTGAACTCCTCATCTTCAAGGCTCTCATCTCCTTTGCAAAACTTTTGAACCACCACTGCACTGTACATTCATTAGCAGTTCTTGAGCCAAATGCGTTGTTGATGTTGTGAGTTGTCTCCACTGCTTTACAACCCATTTTGAACTTGAAAATCACTCAAATTTGCTTTTTGCCTAACATAATTTCCATAGTCTAAAATAAATATAAAATAAACAGCAAGTAATGAGTCATTAGCAAAAAAAATAAAGCGAGAAATGTGCATTAAAATGATGTATAACATAATCACATTTATTTAAGAATGTATTCCAATATCAGTGGCTCACGCCTGTAATCCTAGCACTCTGGGAGGCCGAGGCGGGCGGATTGCTCAAGGTCAGGAGTTTGAGACCAACCTGAGCAAGAGTGAGACCCCGTCTCTACTAATAATAGAAAGAAATTAATTGGCCAACTGAATATATATATAGAAAAAATTAGCCGGGCATGGTGGCGCATGCCTGTAGTCCCAGCTACTTGGGAGGCTGAGACAGAAGGATTGCTTCAGCCCAGGAGTTTGAGGTTGCTGTGAGCTAGGTTGACGCCACGGCACTCTAGCCCGGGCAACAGAGTGAGACTCTGTCTCAAAAAAAAAAAAAAAAAAGAATGTATTCCAATATCAAATGGCAAATTTCAACAATGCTAAAACCACAATTACTTTTGCACCAGCCTAATATTATGCTCCTTCTTGCCTCCTTTATAACATAACAATAGAAAGAAGAGCAATTAAATACTTGGTCTATTGTAGTGATTTTAGAAGTATTATGTCATATAAGCCTCAGAAAAACCTTATAAAGTAGGTATTGTTGTATCTCCATTTTACAGATGGGGAAATTGGGACAAGACAAGTAGTTTGCCATGGGGAACAAAGCTAGTGAGTGGCAGAATCAAGGTTTACACTGGCTTAGAGCCTGCTCTCTTACCACCACACTGCCTCATGATCTTGCTGTGTCTCAGACTACACCTGTTACTGCTGTAGAATTAAGCAACAGACTGTGTTGAATATTTGCCCTGGGCTAGCCTGGGAACAAGATGTCCAATAGAAGAGATTTTTCATAGGAGATCCAGCCCAGTCTTTTAGCTGGAAACTGACTGGCCTTTTTTTGAGTTTCCCAGTGCTCAGCATACTGTGGACATGTGGAAGAGACCAGCTGATACGTTTAGTTTGCTTAAGCCATCCCTTCCTCACATCTAAGGGGAGAAAAGGGGGCTTCTTTCTAAGGCACCCCAGGGAGTGTGGTCCAACTGTACCCCTAATTTATCTCCCGATGGTTCTGTGTTCTGTCTGGTTCAAAGAGAGTGATGAGCAAGTTGGAAGCCTGTGAGAGAGCAACGTGGCTTCTAGAATCTCAGGCCAAGCCAGTCAAAGAATGAAAAAGCCCCTCAAAGTGGCAAGTAGGAAGTTTTCTCCTCCACTACTGAGGCCGATACCTGCCCCCTCATACTGGCCCCCAGCTCTGCCCCCAGCCCTGTGCACCTGGGTCTCCAGTCAAATAGGAACTTTAAAAAAATAAAAGTGCTTGCACATAGTAAAAATTTTGATCAGTACTGAAGGAAGTAAAAGATCAAAAAGCCTCCTCCACCACATTTCTATTCCTCAGAGGTAACTATAGTCAGCTTTGTTAACAGTTTCTTATATATCCCCTCAGGAATTATTTGTACAAATATAAGTGTGTGTATTTTTATACATGTACATATGAACGAATTATATATACACACATAATCCTTTTTATGGGATCAGACTACAATTGTTCAGCAACTTGTATTTTAAACATGATATATCTTAACTTCTTTCCACATCAGCACATAAAGATGTATTTCATTCTTTTTAATGGCTGTATATCATTGCATTATACACAGAGGTGTGCCATAAAGTATTTAATCCCTCCTCAATTGGTGGGCATGTACGCTATTTCCAATTCTTAGCCATTATAAATGATACTGCAGTGAATATCCTTGTGCCTGCATCTTTGCATAGTTGAATGTGGGAAGGATTCCCAGGAACCAAACAAAAGAGTCAAAGAATATGCACATTTAAAATTATGTTCGATATTGCTAGGTTTTCCTGAAAAAATACTGTAATAATAGGTACTCCCACAAACAGCGTATGAAGCAGCTTTCTTCTCCACACCATTGCCAGCACTGGTATGATCATACTTCGAAAACTGTCAATTGGAGAGTAAAAAATGTTGTATTATTCTTTTCATTTACATGTCTTTATGAGTTAAGTCAAATATTTTTTCATGTTTATTAACTATTTGTATTTTGTTTTCTATGAATTTTCTGTTTTTCTAGTGGGTTGTTCATCTTTTTCTATTGATTTGAATAAATTAGTTAGGAAATTACCTCAGGGCTGCTTTACTCTTAAGCGAACTGAGAGGGAGTTGAATTTTGAGTGCCTGTTAAGTGCTTGGCATAGTGTTAGATATTTTTCTTATAGCATCACCTCTAATCCTCACAACTCCTTGCAAGGAAGGTTTTATTACCTATAGCTCAGAGACATTAAGTACTGTCCATGATCAGAGAGCAGTGTGGGACACCAAGATCCGAACCATCTGTGTGTTTCTTCACTCCAGACCAGCCAGGCAGCCTGGGAATTTATGGCCAGCTCAGGCAGGCTTGTCCTCTGAGCTCCCAGGTGGGAAGGGGGATCCACTTGATAGTCACTTGTCAGTTTTAGTTCATCTAGGTATTGGGATGACCCTGTCTTTTCAGTACCTTATATTACTTTATAGTAAATTAACCTCTGGACCCTGGGATTCTCTCCTACCACCCACCCCCCTTTCTAAAGCAAGCCTTTATCATCATTTATTGCTGAACTTTGACTTTTATGCCTTGACTTGGAACTATAGAAAGTGGTTCTGTTTAGAACTACTTAGAGAAAAAAGTGAGTTGGTTAGTGGTCCAAATCCAAGCCCCCACCGGCAGAATTGCTGAGAGGGGCTTTCCCCACACAGCCAATGTGTTCTGTCCCTCCACACAGCCTGCCAGAGCCCTGGGGTCAGGCTGGAGCAGCCTGGGGCTGTCACAGGTGGTTGGCATTTGCTGACAAGTTTTATACTTTGTTCTTCCAGTTGCTTGTATGGAAAAGAGAATTTTATGATGTTGATGGCCAAAGAAATAGAGAAATGAAGAGGCTGATCTCAAACGTTCTGAAGGATTCATGACTCACAGTCTTAGTTTATAGTTGATTTGTTCTGGTTTGGGAGGTGCCAAGGTTGCAACAGGAGAAACCAGTCTCTGGCCTTTTGGCATTTTCTTCTCTTCCCCTCTGGGAAAATGCATCTGCCTTTACATTCCTCTCTCTCACTTTCTTCCTTTCTGTCTAGTCTTGGTATATAGCTACTTGGTCACTTTTCTCCCTCCTCACTGTGACTTGGAACCTCATTTTCCTTTCAAAAGTCCAGTCTCTCTGGAATTAGCCTCTGCCCATGATCTCAGTAGCTGTCATGTTTCATAACAAATGAAAGAAGGCAGAATGAGAGAGTCCCTCACTGACTCTGCTCTTCAAATTGTGGGGCTTTTTTTCTTCCCAAGTGTTTGGTCTGCACTGTTCCCAAGAACTTGGCCATAACACAACAGAGGATTTGTCTGGAGCAATGAGATCGGTAAACAAAAGCTTCTTTGCTCTGTAGCAGCTGCAGAAGAGAATGTCACATTGGCAGCTTTTTCTGTTGGCAGTTGTCAAGGGAAGCCAAAGTCTGTGGGTACAGCTGGAAGGAAGTTCAGGGAACCGAGTAATCTCCCAAAGGCCACTCATCTTTTTGTTTGTTCTCCTTCTCTCCTCAGATGCTGATAGGTCTTGCTGGCTACCTGAGTGGATATGATGGTACCTTTTTGTTCCAGAAGCCTGGGGACAAATATGAGCATCACAGCTACATGGGAATGAGAGGAGTAAGGCTTCTTGACTTGGTATAGATTTGACTGAACTCTGGGGCCACACTCAATCAGAAATGTTACAGGTGGCAGCCCTAGAGTGGTGGCAGGTGTAGATAAAGGGACTTTGGGGTGGTGGAGAGAGAGGAAGAGGATCAGACCATCCCCTATGGTGTAGAAATTCAGAACCAAGGTGGGGAAGAAGGGAAGGGAAGGGGAAGCCATGAATAATAGAGATATGACAGATCAGAGCAAGCATGCACTGTCACCTGTTCCCCTCCCCATGTGCAGTGTCACACCTCAGGTTGGAAAGCAGCCTGTGGTTGCACACTCTTCCTCCCTGCAGTCACAGCCACTGGAGTCTTGCCTACCCCTGAGAGCTTAAGATTTTGGCTGGGCATGGTGGCTGACACCTATAATCCCAACACTTTGAGAGACCAAGGCAGGGGGATCATGAGAACAGCCTAGGCAAAATAGAGAGATACCCCTGTCTACACACACACACACACAAATTAGCTGGGTGTGGTGGTGTACACCTGTAGTCCCAGCTACTTGGGAGGCTGAGGCAGGAGGATTGTTTGAGCCAAGTAGTTTTAGGTTGCAGTGAGCTGTGATCGCACCACTGCATTGCAGCCTGGGTGACAGAGCCAGACTATGTTACAAAGAAAAAGAAAGGAAAAGAAATTTTGGTATCCGAAAATTTTGCTATCCCCTCATACCCTCCCCAGGTTCCTACTTCTTTCCCTGTGAAGGTTTCAGGCACACAAGGAGTTTTCCAGCCTTATTTTAAGGGAGGCCATAGTCTGCTGCAGGCCCTCTGTGCCTTGTTTCCCAGCAGCAACTTTAGTAGAACATGCCAGAGCCAAAACACCCAGCTCTCTGGGAACCCTGTGCCTGTAGCTGAATGAAATCTGCAGAAACTGACCTTCATCTTGGGACACCCGGAGAAGTTTGCATTGCAAACTCATTTTGCAGTGAGTTTTCTTTTCCTTGAGGATCTCACAGCATTTTAAAATAAGTGGCTATGTGCCTATTTGGGCTAATCATTGGATGATTTGCCTGGTCATATCATGCCATATTAAACAAGGAGTGTCCCCTACACTCAAGTTCGTATTCTTAAGTGATTCAGTGTCTTCCTAATGACTTTTGAATACCACATATATAATTGGATATAGGCCTGACTCACTGTGGACTTGCTATGGAAATTAAGGAGGCCAAACATAACAGCCTTTTTCACTAGAGCGTATTGTTTTCTGTTGGCAAAAAGTGATGACTCAAATATGAGAATTTTCCATTTTTCTGGGCTTGTCTATTTACTTTGATGGGCAAGGTACGGGAGTGGAAGAGGGCTAGTGATTTAAAAAATACAAAAAACAAAACAACCCTCCAGGTACTGAGGTGTTAAGCATACTTTTTTCCAAAATCAAAATACATACATCCTATAGATATTAAACAGTGGTTTCTGGTGTGTGAATGAAGAAAAGATGCAGGGAAGAAATAACAGAAATAATGTTAGAAACAATTCTCTGAAATGTTAAGATACCTTCAGAGAGGTCTTTCTCAACTTGTACCTATAATTTTGTAATAGAAGCTGATGTTTATCAGTTACTTTCTGTGTGTTAATAACACGTTAGTGTATTTAATCTTCAGAGTAAACCTATGAGGTAAGAACTCTTATTTTTCACATTACACAGAAGAGGAGGCTGAGACACAGAGACGTGACTTTCTCAGGGTCACAGCTAGCAGTGATGGGGCAGTCATGCCACACCTTTCTGGCTGAACTTTGCTGATTTCATGTCGATGCACAAGTTATTGCTCAGTGAGAATATATTATATATTGCTTGATTGGACTCTTCACTGTTACATCACCCTTTTCTTATTTATAGATACTGTAAGTGATCTGGGGTCACCAAAGTCACGCCTTCATCAGGATCCTCCATCTTAAACACTAGTTTGTTCCAAGGCAAGCAGGTCTCTGATGTTTAGCTTAGCTTGTTATTCTCTATTCCTTCCTCAGTTCTGTGCATTCCTCGGTTCCTTGCTGGTCCCCTTCGCCTACCTCACTGTACTGGATCTGTCCAAGTCCCTCCCGGCAGCACTACTCACTGCCGCCTTCCTCACCTTTGGTAAGTTGTCTTACACGTACCACTGTTTTTGCAAAACGGGATGCCATGCTGTCCGTGTAGCTGGCAATCAGTTGTTCACGGGTCCCATCTATGGACCCAGTTCTCAATTAACTTTAGGATTGGGTAAAATGGATTACAAGTCCCATTTTATTCACTACTAGTATTTACGTATATAAATACTTACATATAGCAAGCCGTTATATTTTGAGGGGAGAGTTGGCATGGGTAGTCCTAAGGAATAGATCATCTCTAAGTTATTCACGTTTGAGTTTGGAATGCATTATAAGAAAAATTTGTGTGTGCATGTGTTTGAAGGATGCTTATAATTCTAATTTTATTTCTCTTAGATTAATATTAAGATTTTGCATTCCCTAAACTAATTTCAACTTAATGCAAAGACAAATGCCCCAGAAGTAGCTGGGTGGCAGGGGACAGCAAATTGGGAATTTGAATATTTTCTGTGGATAAATGAGAGTTGATCATAGATGTTGATCTTGTAGCTAGCCTTGTTCTTGTGGGAGTGAATTTTTGACTTCATGGAGCTTAACATTTAAAGAAGCCCAGACCAGTTTGGGTGTTTTGGGGGTTTGCTTTGATAAATATGTTGCTTTGTTTTGACAAACATATTATGAGATTATAGGCTCTTTCTATAGAAGACTGTTGGCTTTTTCCTTGTATCTTTAATTTCCCTCTTTAGTTATTTATTCATTTATTCATTTATTTATTTTTCATTCAACAATTATTTCTCAAGCACTTACCTTTGCCAGGCCAGTTTTCTTGGCCTCAGAGGATACACTGATGAGATACTCTGCTCTCATGGAGATTCCCCTCCAGTGGACAGACAATAAATAAGCAAGTAGATTACTAAGTCTATGATGTGACATCTGAAGCAGTAAGTGCACAGTAGAAAGTAAAGCAGGGGAAGGGATAGAGCGATGGAGATCAATAGTGTGTTGTTGGTAGGGTGGTCATAGAGAGCCTCCTGCAAAGGTAGCTCTGAGTGGATACCTGAGTGAAACAAAGGTCAGGCCATGCAGAGATCTGAGGGAAGGGTGTTTAGGCCAAGGGAACAGTGTGTGTCATAGTCCTGCTTCAAGGCTCTGTGGATTCAAGGAACAGCAGAAGGGCTAGTGTGAGGGTAGAGTGAGCGAGGCAGTCGGAGATGAGATTGGATAGGTAAGGAGACCGTGCAGGCTTTGGCAGCCGTCATGAGAATTTGTTAGTCTGAGTGAAATGGGAAGACATTGGAAGGTTTAAGCAGGAGCATGATGTAATGAGATTTAAGTTAAAAAAATAGTAGCCAGGTGCAATGGCTCACACCTATAATCCTAGCACTTTGGGAGGCTGAGGTGGGAGGATAGCTTGAGGCCAGGAGTTCGAGATCAGCCTGAGCAGCATAGTGAAACCTCTCTACAAGAAATAAAAAAAAATTAGCTGGGCATGGTGATGCATGCCTGTAGCCCCAGCTACTTAGGAGGCTGAGGCAGGAGGATCCCTTGAGTCCAGGAGTTTGAGGTTGCTGTGAGTTATGATTGTGCCACTGCACACACTCCAGCCTGGGTGACAGAGTGAGACCCTCTCCCAGAAAAAAAGTTTAAAAAAGTCACTCTGGCAACTGTATGGAGAAGAAAACCCCAAGAGAGACATCATATAAAATAATAAGAATCTGTCATAGGTACAGATAGTTTGTGGCTACATAAGCAGGGTGACAGAACTTCCTTTTTGATGGTGAAATGAGGAAGAGACCTCATCTCAGGGATGCTCTGAGTGAATGACCTAATCCCACCTTGGATTGAGGGCCTAGAGGCAGTGTGCGATACTGCTTCTCATCACTGGGCTTTGATGTATCCCAAAGCTGTGGCCTTCCACCTCCCTGATAACTCAGGGCTGACTCCGTCTAGTCCTGACTGCACAAGTGCTAATGTGCAATTAAGCAGCAAGGGGGACTGTTTCCTACTGCTGGGGTGTTTGGTTTTTAGGGGGTCCCACTCTTGATCCCACTTTTTCACCAGCGAGCTCATGTTTTTCAGACACAGGATGCCTCACTCTGTCCCAGTACATCCTCCTTGACCCCATCCTGATGTTCTTCATCATGGCTGCCATGCTGAGCATGGTCAAGTACAACTCCTGCGCCGACAGGTCAGAAACACCATCTTTGGGAGGGGAGGGCCAGAAACTGTGTTAGCTCCAGAATTTTTATAATGGCCAGGGCCAGGGTGGGTGCCTAGAGGACTTGTCATGAAGCTGAATTTAAGGCAGGCATACTTTTTGTTTGTTTTTTAACTTAGATTATCCATTTTAGATCATAAAAATAGATTTTAAAAGTTTTCTATAGATGTTTTTGTATTTGTTATATATAAGACTGAGAAAATGTCGATTATCTTTGTCAAGAGTGTTATTGTTATGTTTACAATGGGGTACAGTTGGGTAGGGGCTTATGCATGTTATAGAGGGGTCCTAATGCTTTCCCCCACCCACTTCTTATAAGCTGGCCCTCTGCACCAAGGCTGGTTAGGAGATCCCAGGACAAGTTTACCCTTCACATTCTCTGTACTAGAGGGAAGGGCATCGGGGTAGATGCTCCCTGGGAACTATTTGTTTCCCTGCCCTCAGTGATTGCATCTAGTCCTGAGCTAATGATGGATGTTAAGTTTGGCTTGAATGGTCCATGCCAGTCAAGAGGATCCTTCCAGGCCCTGGTCAGTTCCAAAGCTGATCTGGAGGGTCTGGTCTTCCTCTAGAATAGTCTTTTCCTTCTGCCTCTGAGACAGTAGAATAAGTCATTCTGTTAGACAAACCAAAAGAGTTGGCCCCTCCTAGGCTTTTCCAGAAGTCCATTTGGTTTTACCCGTGACCAAGCTCATGAAGCTACATCATGCTAATCAAACCTGATCAGTGGCTGACAGCCCACTCTGTCTTTGGGTTATCTTCTGCTTCTACCACATCCACTTCCATCCGCCATTTCTTGAATACATACTATGTGCCAGGTGCTATGCTAGGAGCTGGAGGTACAGAAGTACATAGGTCTTGGCTGTTAAGGAATCACTCTGGCAGAGGAGTCAGCCAGATAATCCGAAAACTGCAGTGCAGTGTGCTCAGTGCTGTAAGTGTAGCAAAATGGTTAGGAGCACCAACCTTGGACCCGACTCTGTGGGTTAGAACTCTGCTCCACTGCCTGCTAGCTATTACTTAACCTTTCTGTACCTCGATTTCCTCATGCATAGAAAGAATAATTATAGGATCTACCTTATAGGGTTGTAGTGAAGGTTAGAAGAGTTAATATGTGCACAGTACTTGAAATGGTGCCTGGTACATAGTGAGCACTCAATAAATGCTGCCTTTGAGAGGTCAGGAGGTGACACAAAAGAGAAGCCTGACTGAATCCAGCAGGAGCCTCTGGATTTTCCCTTTACTCCTACTTGATTGGTCACTAGTGAAGAATGAGCCTTGGTTTACCTCAAGCCCTATACTTAGTCAGGAACACTATGGACCCTCTCCCTAGAAAAATATCCTACTCACTTTCACACTGTGGTCTGTCTGCCCTTTCAGGGGTTTCATAGACAACATCCTCCGTGGAGTCATGCTCTGGTCTCCTGAGGCTAGGAACCCCTAGACAGAGGGCACAGCGAAGCCTCTCTGAGTCAGAGAACCTCGGCCCTGTCCCACTGCTGCTCTTGCTTCCAAGTTTGGTTCCAGCTGCCAAACTGAACTTCGTGTCTTGTTGGTTTTCAGGCCCTTCTCTGCTCCCTGGTGGTTCTGGCTCAGCCTGACTGGCATCAGTATTGCTGGTGCTTTAGGGGTCAAGTTTGTTGGCCTCTTTATCATCCTGCAAGTGGGGTTGAACACCATTTCAGACCTTTGGCACCTGCTTGGAGACCTCAGTCTTTCATTGGTAAGAACCCAAGTGCTTGTTGTAAAAATGTTTTTGCTTCCCAGGATTGCTTAGCAGGAGCCAGTGGCCTTTCTCTGCCTCTGCTCTAGGTGGTGGAGCAGCAGCTGTGTTCTGGGCCTTAGGTGGGCAGGACCCAGCTGCCCTCAGCGGATAGCAGGAGCTCAAGAAGTGGGCCCGGCTGAGAGGCTGGAGAGGTGTGAAGGGAGAGGATGGACTAACATGCTTGGAATTCTCTTTTGGCATTTGTTTCTGTAATTTCTTTTAAATGTTCTGCAAACTGCACAGCCAGGGGATTCTGTTGAGCTGGGCACATGCCAGCTGTGTGGCAGACTGCATGGGACCTTAGGTAAAATGGATGGGATGGGATAACTCTCTGAACTCAAAATTTTCTTTTCCTGACCCAGCGTCTCCATATTTGGAGGCCAGTAAAGGCCTCTAGGGTTTATTATATTAATAATATTTTTTAAGGACTGATTCTGTGCCCAGCACAATGTAAAATGCTTTATTTTCATTATTTCATTTATCCCTTATGACAATCCTATAGGTAAGTAGGTAGTTATTACCCTGATTTTACAAATGAGGAAATCAAGACCTAAGAAGGTCAATAACTTTCCCAAGGTCATATAGGTAGTAAGAGGTAGCTCTAGGGTTCATTCTTAGGTTAGGCTGACTCCAGGCCTCAATTGCTTTGCCATGATGCTTCTCAATCACCTCTGAGCCAAACTTCCAACAAGTTTATTTATTCAATCAGGAAATATATAGAGACCATTCACTAAGCATGAGATGCTGGGAATATACAGACGAGTAAAACATGATTCCTGCCCCCTGGAGTCAAGGGAGAGAGAGAAATAAGCAAATAGGCAGCTACAGTCCAGCCAGCAAGTGCTGCAAGAGCATAGAGGAGGGCACTCGCCCAGTCTTTGGTGATCCAGGAAGACCTTTGGAAGGAAGCCAGGGCCTGAAGTTAAGCAAAGGAGCATTAGCCATGCGATGGGTAGGGCTGAAAGCGTTGGCAGAGTGCAAGTGCAAGGAGGCCAGTGGCTGGAACATGGAGGGAACTGGTGAGCAGCGACACTGCCCATGCAGGTAGTGCCTTGTCTGCAGCACAGTGACAGTCTGGGGTCCTAGGTACAGAGCCTGGAGAGGCAGCAGGGGGCTGGCCTGTGTTTATCCCCATGCAGTGCTTGGGTAGTGGGTGTTACGGAAAGGCTTAGGGTTTCCACATATTCTTCTCTTCTCTTGGCCATGTTTTATAATTATGACTTATACATCGATAATGCACATATAGGGCATAAGGACTAATGAAGCCCCATATGCCCACCGCCCTACACTGGCCTCTGTTTGCAGGTGACAGTGGGAAAACACCTGACTGCTCGCATCCTGTGCCTCATAGTGCTGCCCTTGGCTCTCTACACGGCCATTTTTGCCGTCCACTTCATGGTGCTGAATAAAAGGTACAGCTGGAGCCTTTCCCGCATCTCACTTCTGGTCTTCCTCTTGCCCTTGACCCCATGGATGGGCCCTGTGATTTCCTGGGGCTGCAGTTAGGATGATAAGAGGGGGGCCTTGGGGCTTTTTCCTGTTTCTTTCCCACTGTGTTCTATCGTTTGGGTATCCCAAGGGCTCAGAAAAGCCGGCACCCTGACCTAAAGGAAGAGCAGAGTTTCCTAA
Organism: Lepilemur ruficaudatus; assembly: GCA_963574885.1. Classification (NCBI taxonomy): domain Eukaryota; kingdom Metazoa; phylum Chordata; class Mammalia; order Primates; family Lepilemuridae; genus Lepilemur; species Lepilemur ruficaudatus. The sequence goes on along the minus strand of CAUYRT010066767.1, from coordinate 8,325 downwards.
TAGCCAAACCTAATAGCTCTCATCCCTAAACAAAGCTCCTTACACTTGGCAGGGATGGACAATAGTAGGGTGTGCAGTAGGAGTAAGGATGCTAATAATTTTAACACCAGGAGCCACAGCTCCCATATTAAATAGCTACGAAGTGTCAGGAACTGTGTTCGTATACATTATCTCATTCAATCACAATTATTCGTGAGTTCCTTTGTTTTTTTTTTTTTAATCTCCATTTTGTAAATGAGGAACTAAGGCTAAACAAGGTTAGGTGTCTTGCTTAAGGTCTCCCAGCTAGTAAATGGCTGAGTTGAAATTTGGACCCCAGTTTCTCTGACTCCATCACCCATATCTGTCCCATGATGCCACCCTGCCACTCAGATTCAACTTCTTTCATACTAACAGTGGAGCTCTTCCCAGGGCTCCTGGGAATTCACATTTACACTCCCTTAACTTGGCTCTCTTCTGCTACCCTTTTCCCCACAGTGGTCCTGGCGATGGTTTCTTCAGTTCTGCCTTCCAGTCTCGGCTTTCAGGGAACAACCTTCACAATGCTTCCATCCCTGAACGTGAGTGTCTCTTGGCTCTTACAAAGGTAGAAGGGCAGAGGGGTTTCCTGGGAGTTAAATTGGAAAACACAGGAGTGATAGATTATTTTAGCCTGTAGATGGCATAGTGGGAGAAAGACCCAGTTAGATCTAGTAAGAATACTCAAGAAAGTGCGTCAGGACAGTACAGAAGAAGCCATCTGGAGCAGCAAGCTCTTTGACCCTAAGGGGTAACTTCTCCTTTATGGCTATCAAAGCCAGCTCTGTGGGAAGGCGAGTCAGAGAGAATCTGGTTACAGAACAGGACCTTTCAGAACCAGTTGTTAGTTTCCACCACAGAATTCTGAGATTCATATCAATTTGTGTATTCACAGATAGTAATTGAGCAAGTAAGTGTTCATCCTCCAGAGATAGAGTCTGGTGTAGAGGATCTTCACACGATATGACTGAATGTGTGAAGTACATAGACAGGGAACACAGAGCTCTGGGGATTAAAGGGTGTGAGAAATTGCAGCTACTGGGCAGTTGGAGGGGATCAGAGGTACATGGAGTGGGTTGCATTAGAGTTGGGCCCTGGAAGGATGGGTGGGTTTCAATAGGTAGGGGAGGAGAGGGCATATCAGGCAGAAAGGATGACAAGATCAAAGCTGAAGACAGGGCACAACTCAAGGCACAGGTTATAGGCAGAAAAGTACTGGAAGATAAGTTTGAAAAGATAGGTTGGGCCAAGATTATGAGGGTTTGAGGTGTCTAGATGAGGTATTTGACTTCCTTAAACAGGCAGTGGAGACCTGGCAGAGGTCTCTGAGCAGGTGGGAGCCAGAAAGGCTGCGCTGTAGGGAGATGGCACCGGTAGCAGAGTGTAGGATGGCTAGGGAGGGGAAGGCAGGGGTAATCCTCCAGGAAGCTATTGCAGGGACTTGAGCTGGGCAGTGGTGGCAGCCACCAGGGTAAGGCAGACGGGCATATACAGGGGAGTAGGACATGGAAAGAGAGGAAGAAAGATGTCGCTGAGGACCTGAGTGCAGGTGATTATTTGCTGGAGGCAAGGACTACACCTTACTCGATTTAGTCTTCCCAGTGCCTTGCACGGTGCCTAGAACACAGTGGGCCCACCAAGACTGTGGACAGAATGAGAAACAGGGAAGCAGGAGGAAAAGTTGGTTTGGAAAGACACATACTGAGCTCTGTATTAGAGAGGTTGACTCTGAGCTGCATGGGGAAATCTGTGCCATGGGGCCAGCAGGCTCAGGGCTGACGCTGTCAAAGGAGGAATCAGTCGGGTAAAGGAGTAATTGATGCTGTGGCAGTGGCCATGGTTCATAAGAAAACTGTAGAAAGAGGAGAAGAATGGGGCCAAGGTCGGGTTGTTGGGGAATGCAGGAGGAGGGGGAATTAGGAAGGAGCCTGCAGAGGAGCAGTCCATGAGGCAGTGTGGAGCTGCGAAGGAGGAACGGAGCATTCCAGGAAGCAAAGGTGGTCAGCAGTGTGCGAGGTTACAGGTGTTGGCCTGGCTGAGAACTTAGGAGAATGGAGCTGTAGAGTTTAGCAGATTCCTATTTGTTACTTAAAAGGCCTAGTGCAGCTGCTGTCTCTTGCATCAAGTCTTCCTTTTTTTATTGCCTGGGAGAGAATTCATCCACCCTGTTCTGGGCTCCTACCGTGTCACACATTGTCATTTCTTTGGGGAGCCCTTGCCCATTGTCCTATACTTGTCAGCATGTGAAGTTATCTTCTTCGTAGACAGGGCTCTTCCAGGGCCACAGGTGGGCCTCCTCCACCTTTGGATCCACTGTCCAAGTCAATACGTTCTAAAGAAAAACAGGAGTAGGCCATCAGTGGTAGAGTGAGGGACCTGTTTGAGTGCAGTTGTGAATGGTGGGGCAGCCCGGTCACAGGGGACTGAGAAGGGGTACAGCAGTAGGGAAAAGAGGCTTCTCAATAACCCAGGGCCTGAAGAAGGAGGGGATGCTCTTGAGAAGCAGTTCACTCTATGTGGCTTTTCTTAAAATTCAGAGTTAAAATAAACCGAAACACCATGGAACAGTTTATTTCATATGGTACTATATTCAAAGGTTGCAAAAGGATATAGATTGAAAAAACAGTCTATCACAATGTTCCATCTTGGAGAACATTCCAGATGAAGACGTAAAATGCCTCTTTCTTCTTTACTCCATCGTATACATGTACAGACCTTGACTGAAGGACAAGTTGTTTTTAATCTTTTGCTATTACACATGGTGCTTTGATGATGACTGTGTTAACATCCAGCTTCATCCAAAGTCCTCAGGAGGTAGGGGAGGGGAGGGCGCCAGTGAGACCCTGCGGTGAGCTTGCTCTTGAGTTGGCTCCAATGGAGTGAGAAGGCAGCCGTGCTTCCTGCTTCCGGTAGTCCTGGATCCAGAGGGTTGGTGAGCCTGGTGGCTCCAGAGGCCCTTCTGAGGCAGGGTCAGCCTCTTGCACTGTGCCAGCTCACCCCTCTGCTGTCTCCTCTCCTTCCAGACCTGGCCTACGGCTCTGTGATCACAGTGAAGAACCTCCGGATGGCCATCGGCTACCTGCACTCCCACAGACACCTCTACCCTGAGGGCATCGGTGCACGCCAGCAGCAGGTCAGTGAGCTGTTTGCCATGACAGTTGCCATTCGCTTTCTTTCCCCCTGTCCTTTGCTCACACTTCCCCCTGCGTGAAATATTATTCCTACTCCTGCACCCTTCTCTTTCTTCTGGCTAACCTCAGCTACTTTAGGCTTCAGCTTGGGTGGTGTTCCCTGACCGCCATGACCCACCTCTCCCTGGTACTGGATTAGGTGCCCCTCTGATGAGAGCCTTTCTTGCACCCTCTGCATGCCTATGTGGTAACCGCTTTCCTATTGAACTGTGAGCACGCACTTCCTCCTGTCTCTTTGCTACTTGATTGCTAGCTCCTGGAAGGCTCAGTGCCTAGCACATCGCCTGGCATGGGCCGATGATGAGTAAGGTGTGGTAGATATGAACACAGACCCAGGAACCAGACTAGGTTACCTGGGTGTGAATCCTGTTTTTATGTAGAGTGTGATTTTGGACAAGTTAATCTTTTTGTGTTTCAGCATCCTCATCTTTAAATTGGGGAATATAAATATTACCTCTCTCCATCATAGGTTTGCTGTAAGGATTGAATGAGATAATATATGTAAAGTGCACGTACGAGGGTTAGCCCCAAGTATCATCTGAATGAGTGAATGACGCTGTTTTCATGTTAAGGAGTGTTGGGTGTGGCTGTTGTGGATGGTGCCTGAGAGGGAGAAGACGATGGATGTTGGACAGGCTGGTGGGGCCTGTGTTACGGTAGATTTGACTTTTTTCCATAGACCCTGGGGAGGCAATGTAAATTATTAAATGATGATGAGAGATGATTAGACCTCCAGTTTAGAAAGGTAACTTCAGCAGGAATGTGATAGATTGCAAGGAACCAGTTAGAAGGCAATAATTATGACAAAGGATGGTGAACAGAGGCAAAGACCATGGGGATAGAGGTGGGAACTGATTCAGGAAACACTTCATAGGTGTAATGTCAGAAAGTTGACTCAGGGTATTGGGTTGTAGTACCAGTTTCTCATCCCTGATTCTCCACTTATCTCTTGCCCTGTGGTTCTCAGCCCTGGCTACACTTTAGAATAAACTGGAGAGGTTTTAAACAATTCTGATGGCCGGGCTTCACTGCAGAGATTCTGATTTAACTGACCGACGGTAGGGCCCATGCAGTGTGCATTTTTTTAAGCTCTCCAGATGATGCTAATGTATAGCCTGGGCCAGATACAGCTAGCCATTCTATGGTGATAAATTGCTGCAGGTGTCGTGTAGAAGATAATGCAGTCACAGACATGGTGACCAGGAGCACCTACACTGTGCAAAGGGACAGAAAGGCCGAATTCTGAAAGACCCTAGTAAGCCAGTGTTACACACTTGCAGCCCGTGTGTGGGGGTGTGAAGCTGTGATGGTGGTGTAGAGAGAGTGCATTGGGCGAAGGGACAGAAATGTCTGGCTCTGTCATTGAGTGAACCACTTAGCTTTTCTCATCCGTTTTCTCATCTGTAAATTGAGAAGATTGGACTAAATAATCTCTAGTGGCTTTCCCTGCCCTACAGCTTAATGTCTTGTTAACATGTCTAGATCTTGGTTTGAAAATGTGTTTAAAGCATAACATTTATAAAATAAAATTGGAAAATATGGAAAAGTGTAAAAAAGAAAACGAAAGTACACATAATCCCAGAAGATCAGTGTTTATCCAAATATTTTGTTGTACAACATTCTGTTATAGGATACCTGTGTTCCTAGGAAAGCTCATGTTATAAAAAACTCCATTGTAAAAGCAAATGTTTCAATGGGACAAAGGGGCCATGAGTAAAAAAAAAAAAAAAAAAGGAATTGTTCTTGTAGGAATTTTAATAATAATGGCTTTTGTAAAAGCAAACAAAAAACACTCCCCTACCACACATATGTACAGAATTCATGCATGAGTACCACAAAACCTTAATATTCTGAGCCAATCCCAGTTGGATGGACTATATCTAGCATTTTTTCAGAAGTGTAGACTTAATTTCAATTATGGTGGGTACTTACACAAACCTAGAGGGTATAGCCTACTACACACCTAGGCTATATGGTATAGCCTGTTGCTACTAGGCTACAAACCTGTACAGCATGTTACTGTACTGAATACTGTAGGCAATTGGAACACAATGGTAAGTATTTATATTATCTAAACATATTTGAACACAGAATAGGTATAGTAAAAATACAGTATTATCTTATGGGACCACCATTGTATATGTGGTCTGTCATTGACTGAAATGTCTTTATGTGGCTCATGACTGTAAATTGGTCATGTTTTGTCCACTTGGGGTTATAAAGACTCACATTATAAAAGAAATGCCTATATTGTTTTCAAACTATACTTGTTTACATAGTTGGTATAATTGTGTGTAGTCTCTATCCAGGGAGCATTGGTGTTAGCTGCCCTGGTTTGAACCCTGTCTTCCCAACTCATAAACTGTGTGACCTTGAACAAATTATTTAACTTGAGTTTTTTCTTGTAAGTAATGTGGGGATGACCCTAGTACCTACAGCACAGAGCTGTAATGATGACTAAATAAGACTTACCCGGTGCTTAGGACAGGGCCTGGTAATAAATGGTGGCCATTTTCAGCCCCAGCATTTCATGAGCCTTTTCCCACGCTGCTGAAAACTACTCTTGAGACTTTTTTGTGGCTGTGTAATATTCTATCACGTGGACATACTATCATGCTATTTCTCTATTACTAGACGTTCATACTGTTTCCAGATTTTCGCTGTTAAATTAATTGTATGTGGCATTACACATGTGTGCAGGTGAATGCACACACGCACACAATTGTTTTAAATCGGTGTGTACAAAATGGCTGGGGGAAACCCTAGGACAGGGTATTTATGGAGCTTTTTCGTTTCATTTAAGTGCATTATAGAAAATATAAGAGTGTGAATTTTTTTTATTTCAGAATATTATGGGTACAAATGTTTTGGTTACATAAATTGCTTTTGTACTGTTTGAGTAAAAGCCATAAGTGTGCCCATCACCCAGATTTGAGGCATGATCTTAACTACTGTTTTAAAATGCACTAAGTCCTCCTTGTGTGCTAGAGACTGTTATACAAGGTAACATGGTTCCTCCTTCTAGAAGGTATGAACTTAAAGGACAAGATACAGAAAGATACAAAGAGACAAATCAAAAAGGCTTTTGTGGGACAAGGCCTCTAAATGCAGAAGGAAGGAAAGACTGTCACTCATTGGGGCTACTTCTGAGCCCTGTTGGGAAAGGTGGCCCCTCAGGTAGGGGGCTGGGGATTTTTATCTTGAACTCCTGGCTTCAAGGGATCCTCCTGCCTCAGCCTCCCAAAGTGCTGGGATTACAGGTATGAGCCAGTGCACCTGGCCCAAGAGCTAGGGATTCTGAAAGACACTTAAGCAATGTTGGTTTGCTATTGATTATCCTTGGCCAGCTGTGCTGACAGTGATGATATTCTCCCTCCCTCTGACCCCACCCCTACCCCTACCTAGGTCACCACCTATTTGCACAAGGACTACAACAACCTGTGGATTATCAAGAAACATAATACAAACTCAGGTAATGTGGTCAAGAACTGATGCTTCTTGTGTTATTACCCTGAGCCCTCCTTAACATTGCTCATGCCTCCAAAAGAATGATACTGAGATGGGTTTTCCTGAGCATCTTTGACAGCACCTTTATGATCTTAATTATCCTTTCAGCAAGTATTTATTGAACACCTGTGTTCTAAGCACTATTACAGGCATAGGGGATAAGCAGTGAACAGAAGATAAGATTTCACTCTTAGAGATGTCATTCTGAAGACAGAGAGCAGGGCTCAGACTTAAGCCAGAAAGAGGTTACCTGAGTGTGCCACCAGAGGCTGGTGAGTAGCCCCAACCGAGGGCCCCTGGTGGCTGCTCCCGTTTCTAATGTACAGCACACCAAGCTCATCCTTGCACTGAGTCACTTCTGAGGGCCCGACAGCCCTGTGACTGGACTTTGTCTAGGCTGGTGCCTGGGGCATTACTCGATGCCCGCTGATCTGCCCCTAACTGGCTTGGGCAAAGTAGCTCTGAAGCACACCTAGCTGGTTCTTGGGGCTTTGTGACAAGAGCAAGAGCCAGATAAACATCTTCCTTTGTTTGGTCAGACAGCTAGCTACTTGCAGGCTGTGCCTTCTGCTGCGGCTAGGAAGAGAACAGAGGGCATCTTCCTCTTACCCTCTGAGCCTGTCATCATGCTGACAGTCCTGGGCCACAAGTATTCTCTGCAAGTCCTGAGCAAATGCCACCTGACTTAGCTTGTCCTAAGTCAGCTGCTCCTGGGCCTTTGTGGAAAAGTGGGCAGCTGCTTATCTAAATTCACCTTCGTTCTACCTCCTTTTATTGCCACTTTTAGGCTAGAAACATGGCATACACAGCCTCTGTCTTTGCATCCTGTGTTCAGTACTATAAATTATGATGCCATCTGGCAATCTGTTTTTACTCCTTTGTAATACTAGTATTGATTGTGTTTGATCCAACAGGCCAAACGTGAGTGTTTTATCACAATGAGGAGTTACAAGGGAAAAACAGCTTTATTTCTAAATCATGTGGGCGTGAACAAAGTCTTTGAATATCCCCAGTCTGTTATTCTACTGTGGCTTCTGAGTTAAGGAGGTTGCATTTCACCTAAGTGACTAAACATTTTGCGGGAACTTTATAGACTAAGGTCATTGTGTTTATGATGGTTATAAATGTCCCTTCCCCCAAATCCATATCAAATAAAACTTCCCTCCTTATTGACTTTCTTGACTTGTCATCTTGCTAATTAATCTTTTTTTAAGAGACCTTAAAAGGCAGCATAGGAATGGCCATCTCCGCAGTTGTGCTGTCTAATTCTCTTGAGAGCCAGTGATTTGCACTGGAAAATTTATCTTTCCTGACCTCGATCTGTTTATAGCATGTTGATGTCTCACTGTTTGGAATAGAAATTTGCAAGGATCAATTTTGTGTTGCTATGATTACTGCCAGCTCCTCTTCCATGTCATTGCCTTTCTGAAGGGTCTTGACTTCCAGATGATACAGAAATAGTCTCTTTCATCATTTCATCATTTTCTTTTCTTTTTTTTTTTTTTTTGAGACAGAATCTCACTATGTTGCCCGGGCTAGAGTGAGTGCCGTGGTGTCAGCCTAGCTCACAGCAACCTCAAACTCCTGGGCTCAGGCAATCCTTCTGCCT
>CAUYRT010066766.1:0-13569 GCA_963574885.1 Lepilemur ruficaudatus | reverse complement strand
TGTTTTATTTTCCCATTCCAAACTTTCACAGCTGCCAGCCGTGGGATCAACATTTACAGGCTGTAACACAATGTCTCTTACATCCTGACTATTTAATCAGCCTTTGTTGATGGGTTTTTACCATCATCATCATCGTTAAAGAAACACATTAAAAATTTGTTGAATAGGCCGGGCGTGGTGGCTCATGCTTGTAATCCTAGCACTCTGGGAGGCTGAGGCAGGAGGATCGTTTGAGCTCAGGAGTTCGAGACCAGCCTGAGCAAGAGCAAGACCCCATCTCAAAAAAAAAAAAAAAAAAAATAGAAATTAGCTGGACAACTAAAAATATATATATATAAAATTAGCTGGGCATGGTGGCACATACCTGTAGTCCCAGCTACTCAGTAGGCTGAGGAAGTAGGACTGCTTGATCCCAGGAGTCTGAGGTTGCTGTGAGCTAGGCTGATACCATGGCACTCTAGCCCGGGCAACAGAGTGAGACTCTTCTCAAAAAAAAGAAAAGAAACTTCTCCATTATAGATGGGGAGGACAGTGTAGGTAAAGGCTGTTGACAAGCTGTCTTATACCATTTGGGCTGCTATTAAAAAATACTTTAGACTGTGGAACTCATAAACAACAGAAATTTATTGCTCACAATTCTAGAGGCTGGGAAGTCCAAGATCAAGGTGCTGGCAGATTCAGTGTCTGATGAGGGGCCATTCCTCATGGATGGTGCTTTCTATGAGTCCTCACATGGTAGAAGGGGAAAATCGGTTCCCTCAAGCCTCTTATAAGGGCACTATTCCCATTTGTGAGGGCTCTGCCCACATGACCTAATCACCTCATAAAGGTCCCACCTTTTAATACTATCACATTGGGGATTAAGTTACAACATATGAATTTGGGAGGGACACCACATTCAGACCATAGCACAAGCCATGTAGCACAATACACAGTGAATTTAGAGGCTAGCACCAGAGAAGTTGATTTTTCTGGCCTCACTTCATCTCAGCCACCCTCTGGCATTCCCAGGAGTCAGATCATAGTCATAATTTTCTTTTCCCTTCTCTATTCAGCCTCAGTATCTGGATGTCCAACCTGTCCAAGTCAGCGTCCCATCCTCCACTAGAACAAGGAGAACCCTGGTGGGCTAGGGGACCTCAGTGGTATTGCTTAGGAGTCATCCTTTAACCAATTAAGAACACAAAATTTTGGAATCGTGAACAAGATTACTAGTTTCCAGACTTTTGACTATCACAGATAAATAAAATTTAAAACAACACAACAATAAAAACCATATATATTTCAAATTGGGATTTACATAGGGTTGCCAGCCTTTGTTTCATCAAACAAGTACATTTTAAAAAAAAACAACAATTATTATTACTACCATTACTACCATACATACTACCATACTCTCCTTTCATAAAGGAAAGAACATTTTAATGCTACAAATGTAGGAAGGATATAATTTCCAATAAAGGACAGTTCTTTGAAGGAAATCATTTAGCTTTATAGAAAAACTTACCTCACTTTTATTTTTCTAATTTCATCTCAGATGTGAAATCTTTGCCATGGACTTCCCCAGCCCTCAAATGATGTTGGCACTTGGGAATTATTAGACTAGGTAACTTTCCCTTCTGCTTTGCCATGAAATGAGGATAGTGGCAATGTTAGGAAAAGTTGTGAAAGACTTTGAAATGGTCAAAAAGGTTATTATTGGATGTCTTGTCTGATTTCCCTTTAGTTTATCCCTTTCATTGTCTTTGAGCTATTTTATGACTCTGTAAATTGTAGAAAACTTATAATAATGCAAATGATTTTGTCCATAGAATGTAAATTGTATCTAGTGGATTATTGCCCTGTGGATATTGACCAGTTTTGCATCTACTAAGCAAATGAATTCCAGCATTCCTGATGGCTTATGTGTTTATCTGCTCTTTAGGTTCTTTTTTGAGCAGTTGTAACATCTTACTAGTTCCGTCATTAATTGATAGGTTAAATTAAATCATTGGCATGTATTAATTTTATATTTGTACAAGGGCCTTGATTTTATCTTTAAAAAAATCATTCTTTAACAATAACTACCTCTGAGAGTTATTGTGAGGGTAGAAAGAGATCATGTACAAGAGAGTGCCTGGCTCAGGGTCTGGCATATAACTTGCCTCCATAGTTGGGACAATCTTTGCTTCTCCTGATTTCTGAGCTCCAGGACATTTCACATTACAATATTAGTAACTTTCACAAGAATTTTCACATTTCAAAAGAGGATCGATGGTTACGCAGAGTGATGACTGTAATAGTGGAAATCCAGAGGGGTTTGGTACACAGGTGCTGTAGATATTTGGGCCCAAGTGCCTTTAAAATAGCCTGCCCCATTTGTATTCAGCTGCAAGGGACAGTTTGAGTCCCTTACCTTCACCCCTCCCCAGTGCTAGAAGTGCTGGCCTTACCACACTAAGGAGAATGGTTTCAGCGTTGTACCAGGATCTTAAAATATATACTTATTAAATTCTCTCCTCAGATCTGTGAGGTGGACATGTTTATCTCCATTACTGACGAGGAACTAGCAGAGGTTAAATGACACACTCAAGGTTATATAGCGAGGAAGTTGTTGTGCCAGTATTTAAATCTAGTGTCTGAATTCAAAGCTCATACTCTGTCTGTGATTTGAGGCATAAAAGAGCCCTTCTAGTCAAGACTCTTCTTCCTTCCTGAAACCACTGCGGAAATCCTCTGCCAAGGGTTACACCTGAGCAAAAACATTTCTCCCCATTAAAATGGAAATGACCTGGAAGACAAAACACACTTGCCCTGAATATAATGTCAGCAATGAATTGGCCTGAACCTGGAAACAGGTTTTGATTGCAAGGGTTAGGTAGAGCACAGCTCAGAGAGGGCCAGTGGAGGTGAGAAGGGAGTTCTGTCCAGCAGGGACCTCTGTGCTCAAGGTGACGGGGGGTGGGGATAGGTTGCCAGGAGAGGGAGGACGCTTGCAGGACCAGACAGATAAGTCCATAGAAGAGCAGTGAGAATTTATGCCTTCTCTCCTTCTTGGACTCTGACAATGGGCAAGATATAGGGCATAGGCATAGGAGTTTGTAGTTCTCAGGAACTGAGGCAGGCTGCACTCAGTAAATGGCCTCCTGAAGGTTAACTAGCCAAAGCCACGTCCTCCTCCATGGTTGGGCCAGGTGGGACAGGGCAGTTGGATGCTAGCATGGCCCAGAGGACAGAATCAAGGACAATGAACCAGGCCCGGGCAGCATCTCTGCCGAGCAGGGAAAACAGGACACTGGGCACTTGGAAGCCAGGTAAGTGGGTGTCTTCATGATGGATGGGAGTTCCTGGACAACAGTGACCTTTCTTTACGCCTTGTCCAGCTGGACAGACACAGTGGCTCCAAGGCCTCTTGTCATCCACTGATTGCTTTGTGATTAATGTGCAAGTCACTTTTTCCCACCTCCTGTCCCTACTCCATTCTCCTCTGGCTCCCTGGGCAGATGCTTCTGCACTTAGGTAATTTACTCAGAAATGATTGTCCCTAGAATCTCTCAGTATGCTTTGTGTACAGATAGCGACCAGGTTCTGTGTGTGATTTCCCTGCAGAATTCTAACCAAGGACAGACAGACTAGTCACAGCGCTATGGAGAGACTTAAATATCTGCACTGAGTAAAGCCAGGCTCAGCTGAGGGCAGACTCTGTCCTGAAGGAATTGCTCCTTCTTCCTGCACACTTTTGGGCCCAGATGGAGAACAATGAGTTTGCACATGGCGGTCATTCACTGGAGCTGTCTGTCCAACAGACAGCTGAGTGACTAACACAGTTCCACCTAGTAGGGGCAGCCTAACCCTGGTTTACCTGGGCACCAGATGGAGAAGGAGAGGCCACTCTCAACACCAAGGCAGGTAGACCCTGTGCCTACCAAATACAGGGAACCAATGGTCCAAAATGGACATTTGCACTTCTTTTTAACAAATATTTTTTTCACTTTGGCCTGAGGTCCAAAACAAAGATTGCATATAAACTAGCTGATTTGGCTACATGGACTTTATAATTTATCAGAGCAGGAAAGACAGAATCATATGCTGCTAACATTCATTCATTCAACAAATATTTACTGAGGACCAGACAGGAGAGGATTGTGTTAATTCATTGGGAAGAGCATTGCATTAATAATGCTTTATGCTGTTCATTTTTTCATGCTATAGCAGAATTTACTGAATTATCCCCTACCCCATACCCTACTTGCTTTCCTACCTTCCACTACAGGGCAGAAGAATGTTTTTGCTCCATCTAAGGAAGCTTTATAAGGTAAACTTTAGGCGGAAGGGATAATGCTCTGTTTGCAAAATAAGGCCAGGGTTATGAATTCTTGAGACATAGAGCAAAGTTATGATAGTTGGAGGAATATGAATTCCTCCAGTAAATCAAATGGGTGCTTCTTCTAGTGGCAAAGTATATTTGACTGAAGGCTTTTTAGGATGAAGCCGGCTGCTGTGAGGATGGGAAGCCCACATGCAAAGGGCTAGAAGTCCCTCCTGCAAGGAACACTGAGACCAGAGTTCAGACCTGCCCTCTGCAGAGCCAGGAGGCATCCCTTTCCCTGGGACTACACAGAGGACCAGGTTGTCCAAAGGTGTCCCACACGCAGACTTCCACCTTGCCCAGTTCTCCCTGCTCTCCCTCCACCCTCCTCCCATACTTAATCCTATCCCCAGTAAGTGCTGGTCCACTCCTCCCCACTGTCAGATGTGGCCTTGGGAGGACAACACACAGGGACCCCCCAGGAAGCAGTACTGTGGCCCACCTGGGCTCGCCGCTGCTCTGGAAAGGAGCCCTTGCCTTCTGGTCCACTGGATGTGGTCAGAGCAGTAATTATGGGTGGGCTGTGCTTATACAGCATGCTCTTCTAATCAGACATCTGTGGACATTAACTCATTAACAGCAACCCTGCGAGTTAGGTACCGTTATGACTCAGTTTGACAGATGAGGTACAGAGAAGTTAAATGACTTGCTGGGGGTCACACAGCTAGCAAGTGGTGGCACAGGGATTTGATTCTAGACAATTTGCCTCCAAAGTTCACACATTTAACAATGATCTATTCTGCACTCTTATGTGAGCATTCTCTTATGTTAGACTCTTTTGAATGCAAGTGACAGAAACCCAACCCAAGGACATTCCAGGCAAGGAAGCTGCACTTGCAAAGGTTTGGAGGCCCAAAAGAGAAGGATTGTGGTCAGTGAGGGTTATGAGTTACTGGGAATGGAGATGGAGGGAAGTCACAGGAGGCTCTTCAATTGACTCAGGTGCATGGAGGCAACAGGCTCACTGCAATGGTGTGAGCTGAGGACACCAATTGTCACTGAGGCTGGGAGTAAGAAAAGACATGAGGGGACCAAGCATGGCCTGGTGCTGTCCTTGACCTGTGTTCCTCACATCTTACTGCTCCCAACTTTCTCTTTTCCTCATCTATTTTTCTGTGGCTTTTCCAAATCTTTCTGCTGCCAGCTCCCCTGGGGAGTGAGGACTCCATGGGGGCAGCATGGATCTGTGTCAGCTGCTCCCAGAGGGACAGTCTCCAGTGCAGATTAAGGAGTACCACAGTTTGACACCTGTCCCCTATAAGTCCCTTTCTCTTAATTAAAGATTCTGTAAAAGGGTGGTGCTCTGGCAGGCACTGGGGGCCGGCAGGGGCCACGGAGTGCATTGGACGCCTTCTTTAGGGTTTGCTCTTTTAGGAGCCTTCCTGAAGCCCCTGGGGAGCTGTCCCTGCCGGCACTTCCACGCACGCAGGCCGAGCCTCTTTTAGAGTACATATGTGTGTTAATATATTCCTGCTATTGCCATTTGTAGGTAATACAGTTACGCTAGGGCTTCTGCCTCATTCCCCTGTAAAGTCCTTGGGGGCAGGGACTCTATTACACATTGCCCAAGGCACCTGGTAGAGGCCTTGCAAAGCTTAGTAGGTGATCAATGCATATCTGTGGAATGAACTATTAATAATGGTCATTCAAAAAAAAAACGATAGCCGGGCGCAGTGGCTCACGCCTGTAATCCTAGCACTCTGGGAGGCTGAGGCGGGTAGATCGCTCAAGGTCAGGAGTTTGAAACCAGCCTGAGCAAGAGCGAGACCCCGTCTCTACTAAAAATAGGAAAAAATTAATAGGACAACTAAAGATATATAGAAAAAAAATTAGCCGGGCATGGTGGTGCATGCCTGTAGTCCCAGCTACTTGGGAGGTTGAGGCAGGAGGATTGCCTGAGCCCAGGAGTTTGAGGTTGCTGTGAGCCAGGCTGACACCATGGTACACTAGCCCTGGCAACAGAGTGAGACCCTGTCTGAAAAAAAAAAAAAAAGGATAAAAAGTATTTCATATACATTCTCTTCTTTACTCGTTCATTCAAATCCACATACATTTACATTTTACATTTTGCACATACTGTGCCTGGCCTTCCCTAGGTTCTGGGCATGCAAAGACAAGTCAGACACCTTCTCTGTGCCCAGGGAGCTCATAGCAGGTTTGGGGAGGGAGAGGAACAGACTGAAAAAGACAAAACAAAACAAAACCTGAAAACACAGATAATTGCAGTGTGTGCAGCCAGGAGTCAGCACGGGTGCTGGTGAGGCCCAGAGGAGGAGACCCCAGCCCAGCCTAGAGGGCCAGGGCGGGCTTCCAGGAGAGAGGAGGCCAGGCTGGGCTTTGCGGGCCAGGCAGGAGCCGCCTAGCCAGATGGAGGGTGTGGGAGGGAGGGGGAGGGGGCTGGGGGCGCGGGGGTAGGGGAGCCCTGGGGAGGCGTGTGGGAGACTGTGCACACTCGCAATTGTGTACGGCAGCTGCCTGCGGAGGGGAGGGGCGTTTTGGGAAATGAGACAGGAAGAGGAAAGAATGGAAATAACACATTTGATTTGAACATGGAGTGCTTTGTGTTTCTCAAAACACTTTCACATCTGTTATCTCAAATTAGCCTAAAAACAGCAGGGGCAGCGGCGGCAGTGCCATTGAGCACTTACTCGGGCCATGCTTTTTCTAAGGGAGTTTGCCGTGTGTTACCTTGTTGAACTCTCGCCGCTGCCCTGTGAACTAGGCACTTTTCTCACCTCCTCTGTAAGGGAGCAGACACTGAGGCCCTGAGAGCTGGGGCGGGGAGGCGGGGAGGGAAGGGGTTGCACTGCCATTCTCACTTCACAAATGAGGACGTGGAAGCTCAGGGTTAAGTGACATGTGTCTGATCCTGTGACGTACAGTAGACCTGGGCCTCAAACTCAGGCCTCTAGACTCCTAGCATGGTACTCCCTCCTGGAAGTTTCTGAACCAGAAAATGTCTGCACCGAAGCAAACAAGCAGATTGTGAGTGGCAGTCAGCTCACGCTGCCCTGGTATTTCTTGATGAACTTCTGCCTCTGTCACTGAAGG
The DNA here is from genome assembly GCA_963574885.1 of Lepilemur ruficaudatus. Classification (NCBI taxonomy): domain Eukaryota; kingdom Metazoa; phylum Chordata; class Mammalia; order Primates; family Lepilemuridae; genus Lepilemur; species Lepilemur ruficaudatus. Next base: position 6,170 of record CAUYRT010066766.1, on the reverse strand, counting down.
GGCCAGGGTGTCTCCACCAATAGCAGTGACTTGGGCTTTGAGTGGAGCATTGACTTGGTCAGCTAGCTGTTGGAAGTGCAGAAACTGGTCCCTCCCAGTTACAAGCTGCCCAGGTTGCTCCGGCACAGCCAGCCAGTTTTATTACTTAATTCAGTTTTGCAAAGCTAATCCAGCGATCCCGAGTTCCTAATAGGCTCCAGTTTTTCTTCTGGGGCTTCCCCTTCCCTCCACACCCAGCCTGTCCTGGGCTTCTTGGTCACCAAGGAAGCAGGAGCCTTTCTGTTGTTCCTTCTGGAAGGAGGCAACCTTGGTAGCTCTTTACAACCCATGAGGTCCCCTCATTTCCTTCTGTTCCCCAAGTCCCCTGAGCTTTGGTCTGCTGCAGAAACACATTCCCCTCTGTACTTGCCCCCCATTTTCTGGAACCTCCTCTAATCCACTTGCCTCTGGGGATGGGATGTTCTCCTTTCTGGCCGCAGCTCTGTCAAAGCGCTCTCCTTTCTAACCCCCCACTTCTTAAGTGGTTTTTATTTTCCTCTCTTTCTCCCTTCCCATGGGCAGCTCGGAGCACAGCTATAACAGTGCCTATCCCTCTGCCCAGCCCTGGCCCAACCACGTTCCCTAACACTGCAGAGCTAAACCCTGGGCCCTCTTGCCAGACGCCCAGTCTGTGGTCTACTTTGCCCTGTGCATGCCCTTTTTTGTCTGGCTCTCTTGACCTTAAAATCTTCCCAGGTGACTCCCGCTTTGCCCCCTCTTACGGTTTTGAAATGACCCAGGCCACTGAGGCAGGGAGCAGAGTAGACAGGTAATTTGTTCTGGGGGTAAATGAATCTGATGTGAATCCTGTTCACTATTCACCAGCCGTGTGACCTTAACCCCAAGAATTAACCAAATTTCTGGGGGGTGTTATGCAGAGATCACAGGATCAGCATTGTAAGGCATCTGGTACTTACATAATAAGCTCTCAACAAATGGTAGCTGTTTAACTATTAATAATAAAGCCTTATTTGCCCCTGTTCACAATGTCTGGCACATGGCAGGCCCTTAATGTATATATTTATTTTTTGATGAATGAATAACTTTAGGCTATATATAATTATAATATCAGAATTCCTTTGTAGTATTAAATTTTCCTAATTATAAAAGTAATACATGTTCATTGCAAAAAAATTAGAAATTTATTTTTTAGAGACAGGATTTCGTTCTGTTGCCCAGGCTGGAATGCAATGTCCCAATCATAGCTCACTGTAACCTTGACCTCCTGGGCTCAGGCGATGCTTCCACCTCAGCCTCCCAAGTAGCTGGGACTACAGGTGCATGCCACCACACCCAGCTAATTCTTAAAAATTTTTTGTAGACATTGGGTCTTACTATGTTGCTCAGGCTGGTTTCAATCTCCTGGCCTCAAGCAATCCTCCCACCTTGGCCTCCCAAAGCGCTTGGATTACAGATGTGAACCATTGTGGCTGGCTGGAAGTGTTTTTTTTTAAAATAAGAAAATAAAAACTAGCTGTGATCCTAGTCCCTAGAGATGCCCACAGTTAATATTTTGATATATTTCCCTATAGCCTTTTTTTTCTGTGCTTATACATATTTCAAAAACTTTGTATTTAGGTTTTTCAGTTAACATGACTATTTTCCCCTGTGTTATTAAATAATCTCATAAACATAATTTTGAGTGCTACATATATTATTCTGTGCTATGAATATATCATAATTTATGTAACCAGTATGCAGTAGTTGGATATTTACGTTGTTTCAATTTTTCACCATTATAAATAAAGCTGCAGTGAACATCCTTTGCATAAATCTTTGTATATATCTCTGAATTAAGATTTTCTACCAAGAATAAATTTTACAAAGTAAATTGCTGATGTAGGAGTGAACATGCTAAGGCCCCTAATACATATATTTAAATGATTCTTTAGAGAGGTTACACTAATTGATAATCCTCCTTCCATCAAGGTATGAGACTTCTTACCACCAGAATACTATCATTTAAAATGAAAGTATCTTTGCTAAATGAAAAAGGAGACATAGAATCCATTTTTACACGATGATGCTTCTGTCTTAGACATGCGTTGTGCATTGAGTTACACCAGGGTTCCTTGGCCTCAGCGCTCTTGACCTTTTGGGCTGGATGGTTCTTTGGTGTGAGGGGCTGGGGCTGTCCTGTGCAGGGCACGATGTTTAGCAGCATCCCCTCTACCTTCTAGATGCCAGTAGACCCTCCTGCCCTCAGTTATGACAACCAAAAATATCTCCACATTGCCACATGTCCCCAGGGGGATGAAACCACCCCTGGTTGAACAACTGAGTTACACTGTGTTAACTAATACAGGAGCAGAATATAAGATTCTGTCTTCATTAAAGTGATAGTGAGGTCACATGTGCACAGGTATGAGGACAGGCACACAGGAAATGAAACAGGTTCCTTAGGGCTGCAGAAGAGCGGCTTATCCTGAGGCCTTTCCCCCATTTCTTTCCTTGTCAGGATGTGCCTGCACCCACACATCCTCCACCTGCACGTATGGCCACACCCCCCGCAGTTCTAGGTCCCTCTCGCCATCCACGTTCATAGCTCCACGTGCACTTATACCTGTACTCAGGTATTTGCGAAGAAGCTCCCTTTCCCACTGTGGGTAAATGAGAGCTTCCACAAGTTTTTTTTAAAAAAAGCACAGTTCATGCTGGTTAGTTCCCTAAGGTCTCTGTCTTTTCTCCCCTCTCCACCGAGGCTTCTCCCTTCCTTTCTCTCCTCCACCTCTTCACCTTCCTATCTTTTCCTTCTCCCTCCCAGTGAGGGCTCTAGTCCCCTTGCTCTTAACACACCTCCGCTCTCTCCAACCCCACTCCTGGCCTGCCAGCCCACCCCAGGCAGAAATGTGGGCACTGAGTCTCTGACCAAGTTTCCTCTCCCAAGAGGGGGAGCCCCAGGCCGGCTGCATTTGATGGACAGGGAAGAAGGTGCAACATGGGGGTTCGGAGGGAGGGCGAGAGGGCTGGCTGGGCTGCACAGGGAGCATTCTTTCCAAATTACACATTCAGGCCATTCGTGGAACTCTTGCAGAGACCCGGCCTCCTGCTCTTTCCTCTCTTCATGCTGTCCTGGGCAGTCTCTCCATCCTCATGGCTTAAACCACCTTCTACATGTGCATTCCTCCCAATTCCACACGACGTCTCGGAACCTTAGAGGCATGAATTGAAATAGCTGCTGGACACTCCCCAAGCTCAGGATGTCTAAGCAGAAACCGTCCCAGCCTACACCCTGCCCTCCAGTGGATACTTAGTGAGTCATGTCCCCAACCCCACACTGGAGCCAAACTGGAGTGAGTTTGCTATTCGTCATCACCCCAGTTCATTGTTCATCCCGTCTGCAACTTACCTCTTTCTCCATCCCCACTGCTGCTATCTTGGTCAACCTTTTTCCCCTTTTTCAATAGACTTTATTTTTAGAGCAGTTTTAGGTTTACAGCAACATTGAGGAAGGTCCTGCCTGCCCCACACATGCATAGCCCTCCCCCATCACCACCACCACCCCCCCGTAGTGGTGCATTTGTTACAGCTGATAAACCTGCACTGACACATCATTGTTGCCCAGAGTGCACAGTGCACAGTGGAGGTCCTCTCGGAGCTGTACATTCTGTGGGTTTGAATAAATGTATTATTTTTATTTATTTATTTATTTTTTTGAGACAGAGTCTCACTCTGTTGCCTGGGCTAGAGTGCCGTGGTGTCAGCCCAGCTCACAGCAACCTCAAACTCCTGGGCTCAAGCGATCCTCCTGCCTCAGCCTCCCGAGTAGGTGGGACTACAGGCATGCACCACCATGCCCAGCTAATTTTTTTCTATATATTTTTAGTTGGCCAATTAATGTCTTTCTATTTTCAGTAGAGACGGGGTCTCGCTCTTGCTCAGGCTGGTTTCAAACTCCTGACATTGAGTGATCCTCCCACCTCGGCCTCCCAGAGTGAATAAATGTATTATATAATGACATGTATCTGCCATTTTAGTATCACACAGAGTACTTTCACTGCCCTAAACATCCTCTGTGCTCTACCTGTCCATCCCTCCCTGCCCTCAACCCCCAGGAACCATTGATCTTTTTACTATGTCCATAGTTTTGCTTTTCCAGAATGTCAGATAGTTGGAATCATATAGCATGTACCCTTTTCCGATCAGCTTCTTTCATTTGGTAATATGGAAGTCAGTTTCCTCCATGTCTCTCCATGGCTCGATCGATAGCTCATTTCCTTTTAGCGCCGAATAATATTCCATTGTCTGGATGTACTGCAGTTTATTTATCCAGCCACTTACTGAAGGACACCTTGGTTGCTTCCAAGTTTTGGCAATTATGAATAAAGCTGCTATAAACATCTGTGTGTGGGTTTTTTTTTTATGGGCATAAGTTTTCCACTCATTTGGGTAAATACTAAAGAGTGTGACTGCTAGATTACATGGCGAAAGTATGTTTAGTTTTGTAAGAAACCACAAAAGTGTCTTCCAAAGTGGCTGTAGCATTTTGCATTCCCACCCGCGACGAGTGAGAGTTCCCACTGCTCCACACCCTCACCAGCGTTTGGAGTTGTCAGTGTTCTGGATTCCGGCCATTCTAATATGTGTACGGGTATCATGTTGTTTTAATTTGTATTTCTCTGATGACATGTGATACGGAGCATCTTTTCATATGCTTATTTGCTATCTGTATTTCTTCTTTGGTGACATGTCTGTTTAGGTCTTTGACCCAATTTTTAATCGGCTGTTTGTGTACTTATTGTTGAGTTTTAAGAGTTCTTTGTATATTTTGGATAACAGCCCTTTATCAGATATTTTTTTGCAAATATTTTCTACTAGTCTCTGGCTCATCTCCTCATTCTCTTGACAATGTCTTTTGCAAAGCAGAAGTTTTAATTTTGATGAAGTCCAGCGTATCAGTTCTTTATGTCATGAATCCTGCGTTTGGTGTTGTGTCTATTCTTACATGGACCACACCAACGACTCCTGACTCCCCGGTGTTGCTTCATTTCCTGCTTTCCCTGCTCTGCGCTTTGAAGATCTCTACAGACTCTGTTAACACTGGCCTTTCAGTTCCAAACCGCCCGTCTCCCCCTACCTTAGGCCGTGCCTGCCCTGCCCTTCCCCCCTAGCTATTTGCCCAGCCAACTCCCACCCTACTTTGACCTCAATTCAAAGTCATATCCAAAGGAGAGCCTTTCCTGCCCCCTTCCAGTGTATAACATCTCCCCAGTCCCTGTACTTCTGCTTCTTCCACTAATCACAATCATAAGGTGCAGTTTCCCTGCTATTTCAATATTTAAGTTCCATGAGGGCAGGCGCAATTTCTTTGCTGGTCACTGTCTTACCTCCAGAGGCTGGCACTGCGCTTTGCACATAGTCATAATTATTTTTTAATAGCAAAAATATTGTATCTATGGCACCATGTGCCAGCAACCCCCCTAAGCGGGCTACATACTTACTCACCTGTGCTTTGCAGTAACTCTCTGAGGGAGTGTTTGATCATTGCCAGTTTGCAGACAAGGTATCCGAGATCCAGTTTTCCCAAGATCACAGAGCTACTAGTGGAAGAGCTGGGGTTAAAACCCAGACAATCTGGCTGCAGAGTTAGCATTCATTATAGCAATGGGTTGCTTCTCAAGCACGACACATCTTTGTTGAATGAATGGCTGCATGAGAGAGCAAGATGGAGGCAGAGACAATTAGGAAATGGCATGAGAACGCAGGTGGTTAAAGATCAGAGTGAACGAAATCCCCATTTGCCTCTTAAGGGCTCCTTAGTGACTGCTGCCTGACTGATGGACTCTGGAACAGGGACGTGTACCCTGCCTCAGCCCCGCCTTCCTTCTGGGGATAAGTGGTAGGAGGCAGACAACTGGTGGAACAATGCGTGAGTCCTTTGTGAGGGGCACGTTTGAAGGATGCCACAGGGCACATCAGTACTGAGCCCCCTGGGGTAGAGACGGCCTGGGCTGTAGATAACGGCTGCTGAGAGATGTCTAGGACATCAATTAAAAAGATTCAGCCAGGCTGGGTGTGGTGGCTCACGCCTGTAATCCTAGCACTCTAGGAGGCCGAGGCGGGCGGATTGCTCAAGGTCAGGAGTTCGAAACCAGCCTGAGCAAGAGCGAGACCCCGTCTCTACTATAAAT
>CAUYRT010066763.1:0-14127 GCA_963574885.1 Lepilemur ruficaudatus | reverse complement strand
CTCACAGCAACCTCAAACTCCTGGGCTCAAGCGATCCTTCTGCCTCAGCCTCCCAAGTGGCTGGGACTACAGGCATGCACCACCATGCCCGGCTAATTTTTTCTATATATTTTTAGTTGGCCAATTGATTTCTTTCTATTTTTAGTAGAGACAGGGTCTCGCTCTTGCTCAGGCTGGTTTCAAACTTCTGACCTTGAGCGATCCGCCCGCCTCTGCCTCCCAGAGTGCTAGGATTACAGGCGTGAGCCATGGTGCCCGGCCAACTTAGTAAGATTTTTGTTTTAAGGTGACACCATTGGGGTGAGTTGGAGGGAGTGAGATTAGTGATGGGAAGACATTTAAACAACCTTGGCCGTAATTCCGATAAACAATGTGATATCGAACTCAGTGTCAATGAAGATGGAAAGTTAAGTTAAAGAGGTAAGACTGTAATCTGCAGTTAATATTAGCAGTAAAAATGGGAGGAATTGAGAATGATCCCTAAGTTTCTAGCTTGTGTAACTGAATTGAGGGTTGTTTCAGTCACAGAAAGGACAAGGAGCAGATTTGTGGGAAAGATAATAAAGTTTGGAACATATTGAATAAGAATACCTATTGACTTTGAAAAAGAAATATCCAGTGGGCAGTTGAAAATAGAAGTATGAAACTCAGGAGAGAGAGAGAAGTACAGGTTCAAGATGAAGATTTAGAGTCAACATGGAGGTCATCTGTGGCCAAGGACAAGAATGAGACATCCTGGGAGGCTGTGTAGAGTGAGCCAGAAGACTTAAGATGACACTGTGGGAAGCAACAGTGTTTAAGGGACCTTAAATGGAAGAAAAGGAACTTATTTATGGACTAGTTGCAGTTAACTTTTATCTTTAATAATTACTTCATCCCCCAGTTTACAAGGCTTCTTGTGTTCAAGGTATCTCTGAGCTTCTACTTTTGCCTTTGGGAATGAGGTGGTTTGTAAGTTTTTCCAGTGGTATTTCTCTGTTGAACAGAGTAAAAATTCAAGAGTGACTGGAATAAAAATACCATTCTTTTTCACATCAGGAGGTTTGGGATTTGAATTTACTAATATTTTAAGGAAGTGTTTTTATTAATATCCTCTTCAGATAGTCTATCCAGTGTTTTTCAAACTATAAGTTAATTAATAGGTCCATTGATGAGTGATGAGGTCAGTTTAGTGAGTAATGACCAGCATTTTTTTTAAACAAAAGAGAGTAGAACAGAAAACACTGGAGTGCATAGTTTGTAGGAAGGGTAAATATTGATTTGTGAAATTTTTAGTTGTTTTACACAGATGTGTATAATAGATTATGATATGATGTATTTCTTAGGTTACAGTAAAAAAAAGTCTGAAAGTCACTGTTTTATACCATCTTGTAAGATAGAAATTGAAAATCTTACAAATTTTCAGAGACAGTCAACATTGAGTGATGGAAAACAACTTTGAAAAAAAAGAATTTAAAACTAATCTTATTTAGGGAAGCTTCTAGTTGAAACATAGGTTAAATATGATAATAGTACTTAAATAGGTAAATTGAATTTCTTAATGCATTATCTTTTCTATTAGGTACTGAAGCAAAGCCTTTACAAATGCTCATTGGAAAACTTCAAAATGCAGTGTCTGAAGAATGTTCTAATTTCTCACAGGTAAGATTAGTTAAAAAGTACTTTTGGGCAAGAAGTGCTAAATTTTAAGTTGCAACTCATTTAATGAGCAGAATCATATAACCTAGTTTTCCCCACTGTCTTACTTCAGAACTGCACTTAGAAAGTAGTCCTGAGTTTTTAACTTAAAATGAGCATTCAAAAATTTTCTGATAATCAAAAAAGAAATTCAGGTAAATTATCTCACCAGTAGAACAGACACGAATTGTTGATGTTGCCATAGATGAGTTACTTAACTTTTCTGTGCCTCAGTTTCTTCATCTGTAAGTTGAATGGTCATGTAATTGACAATATACTTTAAATTTTAAGCAAATCTCAAGAAATCTCAAAAAATAGCAGCAGTAAACAATTTATTTTTTAAATTTAGAAGTTGTTGTTGGTTGTTTTTAGTTGTGTGAGGAATAAAGGTAAAAGTTACATGGAGAGCTTATCAAATGATTATGAGGCACATTTTTTTTGTTCTTTTTTTTTAAGACATGGTCTCATTCTTTTGCCCAGGTTGGAGTGCAGTGGTGTCATCATAGCTCACTGTAACCTCCAACTCCTGGGCTCAAAGGATCCTCCCTCCTCAGCCTCCCAAGTAGCTAGGACCACAGGTGCATGCCACCATGCCCGGCTAATTTTTTTATTTTTATTTTTTGTAGAGACAAAGTCTCACTCTGTTGTCCAGGCTAGTCTTGAACTCCTGGCCTCAAATGATCCTCCTGCCTTGGCCTCCCAAAGTGCTGGGATTACAGATGCTAGCCACTGCACCAGATCCATATGTGTTGTTTTAAATGATCGAATTATCTATTACTTAGGAGAACAACCAAAACAATGCGTCAAATATTTTTAGGTTTTTGTGTGTATAAGCTATAGAAAATACTCTCAGTGTTACAGAAAAGTGTATTAATGTTACCTCCTTCTTAATATTACTATAATTTATTTCTTTCTGATAATCATTTCTGAACTTCCAACTTTGTCCTGTGGTATTTTTTTCACAGGTATTTGACATTGCAGAGATAATATCAGAATAAGATTCAAACTAGGAAGTGGTAGATTAAAGTATAAGATATTTTATTATTGGAGGGAAGCAAAAAAAATTGTAGTTTTGTATAATGAAGATTATCAATATTTTCCTGATGTAAGAAGAATTTCATGTCATAGAAAAATTTAGACATTTCTTTTACAGATTGATTTGGTGCATGGAGGAGTGTTTCCTCACTGATTTTTTCTGTGCCCTTTTGACTGTCGTTTGTATCTAGGAGAATAAAATTTGATCTTTAGAGGCAGAAATAAAAATTTTAATTACCTAAAATATCCAATTTTGTTGTTAACAGACTTTATGCAGTGTCCTTGGTGAATATTATACTCCTGCTTTAAAATGTGAAGTAAATGTAGGAGAGAGAGAGAATTCTGGTGCTTACACTTCTGAAAACCAAGAACTAGAATTACGAGATTATAGATATGAATTTCAAGGTAATAAAAGCTTACCACACTATTAAACAGTATTTAGTTTTCTTAAATAAATTGATGACATTTATTTTATCTTTAGTTATGATTTAATCACTCAGCCAGGTTGAGTTTATTATCTTAACATCTTGTCCTTTCAGATTCATGGAATCTTATGTTTAATATACATTTTTAATTTTTTTAATGCAGTAATTGTGATATGAAGATAATTGACACTGTCTACAAATTTACTTGTTTCTTTGTTCTTTATTCCTCTATTCCCATCTTTTCCCTCATTCTAATTATTTTCTTATACTTTTTATACCGTAGATCAAATCTTTAAAAGTTATTGTATTTATTGAATAAGTTTATGTCAATGATTTGTTATTTTAAAAATGAATAAGAAGAAATTACAAAAATAAGAAATATATTAAATATCCTTCTTAATACAAATTTGGTATTAATTTATTTTAACAAATTGTACCCTCAATTAATTTTTTGGTGTTCCTTAATAGATAAAAATGTGTCCTAGCCCTGTCCATTTATATGGGTAATGAACAAAATGTATACAAATTAATGAATACCAAGAGAAATTTAACATATTTTAATATGAAATTTTCAGATCATCTTTGTAACATGTGTTTCATATCAGTGGGATTTTAATTTTTGGTTACTAAATATATGAGGTTTACATCCAGTAGGCAATCTTTTGAAGTTATAAATAGGTGAATGATACTTATTGGAAGATGCAGACTTTTACTGTGGAGTAAAATTAGTATAATTGTCTGTTTATCATTTAGAACTTCAAGAAAACTTGCAAGCTCTTCTCAACAAAGTAACAGAAGAATGCAACAAACTCTTAGAACTTCAGAAACGATTAGGCAAGGTCTGTGAAATGGAAAATGTATTACAGTGTTTGTGTCTATTCTATTACCTGTTGTCCTGTAAGCTGCTTTATCAACCAAGAATTTGTAAAATAAGTGAACATGAAAAGGAGATTGGGAAAAGTGATATATAGTTACAGCAGAGAATTCATATCAGTAACTGAAGGAATTTTTACATGTTGAATAATATTTAATCCTTTTAGAGAGTTTTTGAAATCACGATGAATTAAAAAACATAAGATATCAAATTGTAAGCTATGTGAAATGATTCCATTTAATTTTATATGTAACATAATTAAAGCAATGGTTCTTTCTGTTTTAGAGAAAACTGGTAACGAGCTCAGTTGTTTAGCACATAGCTAATTAATTTCACACAGTGTTATCTATGTCAGTTTTATTTTCAAGCAGTTTTAAAATGTATTCATAGAAAACTAGGTAAGATTAGTATACATGATTCAGTAAAATTTGTTAACTATATCAGAAAAATAACTTTAAAAACATAACAAAAAATAACAAAAAAATAACTTATTGGCTAGGATAAGTGTTGTAATTCTCATGTTGTAGAAAAAAACATCCAGAAAGATCTGTTTGTTTGGGGTGCTTTTAGATGTTCAATTATATTAAATGTTTAGACAAATCTGAAAGTTTTTTTTTCAATTTTTTTTAAATAGAGGTGGGGTGTCACTCTTGTCAGGCTGGTCTCAAACTCCTGAGCTCCAGCTATCCTCTCACCTCGGCCTCCCAGAGTGCTAGGATTACAGGCATGAGCCACTGCACCTGGCCCAGATTTGAAAGATTTAACTGATAGGCAGTGAAAGTTATAGTACTGATGAGGTTTGTTTTGGCTGAAATTCGTTTTCTTCTTCTTTTTCTTCTCTTCCCCTTCTTTCTTTCCCTCCTGTCCCCTCCCCTCTCTCCCCATTTCTGTGCAATTAAGCACAGCCTTATCTAGCGTTTTTCTAAAATCTAAACCTACTCCAGTAGATTTACATAAGAGTAGAATCTCTTTTGGTTTCCTCTCATTTTCTTGTTTATTATGGATGTACGTCTTTTAAAGATTCTTTATTATCCTTGGGTCATGAGAAGGGAAGAGGTGTACGCCAGAGGTTACAAATGTAAATGCCTGTATTAGCTTAGTGCTCATAAAATAAATGAGAAAGGCCAGTGAAACCTAGAGAAAACATGCCTCATCCACAAGGGGCAGAGGCTGCTCAGTTTAAGCTTCTTGTTACCGTTTGTAGGAATGCGGGTCCAGTGTTGCTAGTTGGTTTATCAATTTTGTATGAAGCTTTTTGCTTTTAAAAATATTAGGAAGTTTTCCAAAATAAACATATGGTTTTGTAAAGCTGACAAACAAACAACAAAAACTGTTTTATCCCCAAAAGAACACTTCTGTAGCTTGTATTTAAAGTTCAGGCTTCTATTTTGCTACCTCAGATATAAACACATGCTCAGTGCAGTATCTTGAACTAGTTTTCTTTACAATTTAATCTCTTATTTCTTGACTGCAGCATTTTCTGCTTTCTGAGAACACTTTCTTCCCTTATCTTTCATGGCTTTTTAAGCCTCCATTTTGGACTTTGCTTACCTTGTTTATAGTTACCAAGGATATGTATTTGATGCTCTTCTAATTCAGTATGCTGTTCTCATCCACTTTCATGGCTTCCAGATCTCTATGTCTGGGTCAGTCCTTATTTTGAACTGCAGAGTCATATATCAGCTATCTCTACTCAAAAATCCTTTAGTGTATGTCTCAATCAACATATTGAAATTTGAGTGTGACTTCTTCCCCTTAAACCAGCTTCTTGAGGATCATCTTAGGTAGTCATCTTTCTGACCCCTGATCTTCCAACATACTGAAACATACTCTGAAGGAAGTACAAAAGAAATGAAAGCTAAATGTATACCTCCTTCTCATTCATTTATCCGACCAATGGTTTTTATTTCTTAATGAATGAATTATTTTGTTCCTTAGATCCAGGGACAGACTGGACAGCCAGTAATTTTTATTTGCTAATTATATGCCACATTGTTCTGTGTTCTGGGAATAAAGCAGTGTACAATGTCAATAAATAAGCACTAGACTGAGGAAATTTATAAAGTGATGGCATTTATAAATTCAAGGAATATGATACACATATATAAAATAACTATCCAAGGCAACATTTAAGTAAGTGTTTAAAAGTGAAATGTAAATAAGTACTTTGAAATTAAGCAAACAGGTAGATGAGGATAGGCTGAAATAATTAAGAAAGATTTGTTGGAGGAAGTGGGACTTGAATTAGACCACAAAAAATATGTAGGTTTGGATAAGAAAGGTGGGGAATTGTTGGGGGGGAGGGGCGGGTGGAGAATAGTATTCCAAGTATTCCAGGGAGTTTTGATACAATGAAAGTCTTGAAGGTGTAAGTGTGGTATATTTGTTCATATTTTTGAGAGAGTAATGGACCCTAAGATTAGAGAGGATAGACCATACCAAACTTTGAATGCTAGGCTGGACTTTTATAGATATTAACGGACTGATAGAAATTTGTGATCGTAGGCTAGATATCATGAAGTTGAACTTTTAGATTAATCTGGCAGTAGTGGGAGGTAGAAAAGAAGAAAGGACAGTTTATAAGATATTTTAGGGGAAAATCAAAAGAATTTGATAGTCAATGTGGAAGAAAAAGGAGAGAAGCAAGGCCAAGATTTTTTTCCCATTCCCTGTATCAATGAAACTTGAGCCTTGGATGTCTGTATTACAGGGCACAGAGTCTGGGTTTATTGGGGGTCTCCAAGACCACTGCCAGGTTCCGTGATTTAAACTCAACATACAGTTATACTTAAGGCTGAGATTTATTACAGCAAAAGAATACAAAGCAAAATTGGCTTTGAAAAGGTACCTGGAGGAAAGCAGGCACAAACTTCCTCTCCCAGTAGAGGCACAGGATGTCCTTTAATACTACCAGCAATGAGTTGTCATGTGTGCAAAGTGTTTTCTATCAAGGAAGCTCACCTGAGCCTACTACGAGTCCACAGTTTTCTATCAGACCTGAATTGCATAGGCATCCTCTGCCTAGTGTGTACCCGCACTTAACTTCAATGCATGTGTTCAGCATAAACCATACTGTTTGCACAGTCTAGGCAAAGTAAGCCACACTTACCATTTAGGCAAAGTTTTATCCTAGTGTAGGGAACTATTTACCAGTTACGTTCCCAGATTCCTGTCAAGGGCTAAACTTGTCAGCAGGCCTTCCTAAAGATAGGCAGTCTGGTGACTACTGTGTTAACTCTTTTCTGCATAATAAGTAATAAGTGAATTTCACATTTTAACACAGTAAGGTAGCTACAATTGCAGAGGCATCCCAGAGTTTTTTGGGAGTCAGAGTCAGGACTACAGTACATCCCTGCCTAACCTTTTGGCTTCGTCTTCTAATATTCCTTCTCATTTCAGCCATACTGAAATACTCAGAATTTCCAAATACACCTTGATCTAATACCCCTGGGCTTTTTTGCATGCTGTTCTTTCTGCCTAATACTGCCCATCCCCTTCTACTCTCCTTGGTTTGTTCCTACATGTAATCCAGTTGGTTTGAATGTTACTTCCTCTGTGTCATCTTTACCTGTCTTCCTAGAATTAGACATTTCTTCCTCTGTTCCCTTAGCATCTGTACAAGCCTGTGCTTATTACACTTACCCTTTTCTGTTATTTTAAATACTTGATTATCCTTCTGTCTTTCACGTTCGAAAGCTCCTTATACAAATTTGTGTTCGTATCACATTACTTTTTGTGTTGTTACAATCATTTGTTTACTCTTCTGTCTCTTCCATTGGATTTTAAACCTTTCAGAATCAGGAAACCTGTTTGTTTTTATTTCTTCTTCTTAACATAGTGCTTGTTTAGCACTCAGTAAATGCTTAATAAATGTTTGCTTAATGAATTAGAAAGGTTGGACTGGGGAAACTTAAGAATTTACCTGATAATCTTACTTTCTCTGGAAAGTAGGAGACAAGGCCTCTGTTGAAATGTGCTCAAGGGGTAGCCGTTGGGTAGGCTTGATAATAGTAGTAACCAATTAAAACAGCCTTCGTGGGAAATAGCTTTTATCCCGTTGCTCAGCTGCTTCTACAGTATCCTTTGTTCATCTAGTCTAGCAAGTCTAAACTCTTTCCCCCTTGCTTTTAATGTCTTCTGTAATTCAGATCACCTTATTTAACTAGCTTTATTTCCCCTCATTGGGCAAATTAAACCCCTGAGATCATTGTCTTCACTACTTGCAACATAGGCCATTCTTTCACAAATGCTCTTACTCTTTCTTCTTTATAGCCTTCCCAAATCATTGCCAAAAATCTTTGAGGCCTGCATCAAATTTGACTTCCTCCATAATTACTCATATCCACATCAGTCTTTCTTCCGTGTCATTGTCATTATAGTCAAACTATATAGTTTATCACCTCTCTAATTGTTTAATTTTATTTCCCCAACTACTTGATTAATTCTATGAGGGCAGATATACCGTATTTTTTTCTTACTGATTATATATTTTTACTCTCCCTTGTCACAATGCTGATTACATAGATTATTTAATATTTGATGAATGAGTAGATTAACACACATATGCCCCTGATACATTGCTGCCTAGTTTTAATAGTTAAGGAAATAAGCTGAGATTTATCTGTTTTCATTAGTTTCCTTCCTTTTTTTTACTGTAAAGAGCAACATACCAATCTGTCAGTTACCTAATTGCACGTGGGATATATCTGGAGATGAATTAATTATATTCATAAAGTATTAATGATATAAAACTTATCATTTATGGGTTGAAATTTCAAAGATTAAATCATATTATAAGTATTGGTACCAACTTTCTACTAAAATTCTTTGAAGCACTGTTTTTGCAGTAAAATGAACTCCTTTCTAGATATCAAAGAACATTACTAATGTAATTTCAGTGCCATGAAATGAGACGTGAATCACTGTGTCAAAGAGAATAGGGAATAATTAGAATAATAATATCAGTGTTACAGTTTTTGGTGATTTTGAAAAAATATCTTAAATTCTAAGTTGCTTTAATATAGGTTTCAAAGTACTGGATCGTATGTTTATGTCACTGCTTTTATTCTGTTGTTTCTAATAGATTCCAGGACAGCAAACAGATGGTATGAAACTTGAATTTGTAGAAGAAAACCTCCCAAAAGAGGAAACAGAGTTTTTATCAACCCGTTCTCAGATGACCAGTTTACAAGACATTGGTAAATTTTGATTACATACCGCAATCAATATTTTGTTTTTATACCAAATATTCAGTAATTTTCTTTTGTACTTTAAAATTTGAGACAACTTAGTGACCTTGGACATTTCGTTGTAACCCCTCTGATCTCAATTTTCTCATCCTTAAAATGAAAGATTTGGCCTACTTATCTCTTTGGTCCCTTCCCACTTCTTAACGTTCTGGGAATCTAAATTGTTTTAAATTTAAAGACATAAAATTGTTGGATTTAAGGGTACTACAGTCACGAGCATAGAAAAAAATGATCCTGAATTGCACTGTTTTTTCTTGTTTTCGTCAGAATGAATTCAAGTTGAAACCTGAGTTATTACCATGAAGAACATTTTTTTCAAAGAATTACTATTTTCTGCACACACAAAGTGATTGTGGTATTTCACCAAGAAATTTGTACTGAAATGTGCATTTTCTTCTATTTATATAACAGATATCAATCATAAAAGCAAGTTATCTTCTCTCCAAGATATTGAAAAAATTAAACAACTTGAAGAACAAGTTCAATCATTAGAAAACCTCATATCCTCTTTGCAGCAACAATTGAAAGAAACTGAAGAAAACTATGGGGCAGAGATCAGTTGTTTGCAGGAAAGACTTCAAGCTGTTAATGAGTGCAGAGTTCAGCCAAGGTATCCATCTGCTTATAAGTTCATTCAGCAATATTTGTAGTTTAGTAACAATCATAGTATCATCTGGAATGGTTATTTTAAGACAAAAGTGTACCTTAAGCAAAGTTCCTTGAAAGAGATATAGCATGTAGCATTTTTAAGAAGTAAGAGTAGCAAATAATTCTCTGTCTTTGAAATGTTTGAAAATAGATGTTGAGGTAAATCAAAGACATTTTAGTATAGGAATTTTATTTATATTTTTATTTGCTAAAGATGCTGATCGTTACTAATCTGCTGAATTAAATCAGGCAGTGTGCATGTATTTGTGGTTGATTCTATGCCCAGTCTTTGCTACTTTGATGTGGTGAGTATTTAAGGAATATAAGATAGGGTCATTCCAATCGTGGCTGGATTTCCTCCACTTGGTTGTCTAATGTTTAAATTCACCATGTCCCAAGTAGAACTCTGGATCTTTCCTCAAAATTTGCTCCTTTTGCAAGCCATCTCTATCTATCATGAGTCCTCTTTCTCTGATACCTCCCTTCTAATTTATCAAGAAATCCTATTTTCTCTATAATTCTGTATTTTTTCAAAGTACTTCTGAACTGCAGCACTCTTTACCACCCTGCCAGTCCCTGCCATCATCATGTCTCATCTTGACTACCCTAACTCCCCCTAAAGTCTATTCTCAACATAGTCAACTCAGGCACCAGAACCTTGCTTTTAAAATTTAAAACAGGTCATGTTATTCCAGTGCTCTTCTGTCCTTATAGTGCCTTACTGTGTCTTACATGGCAAGTCCCCATTACCTCTTTTTTACCTCCTATTGACTTGCCTGTCACTATTCTCAAATCGTACAACCTTCTTGGAGTCCTCAAACAAGCAGTATCGGTATGTGTCTGCTTTAGGAATTTCTCATTAGCTGCTCCTTCTACCTAGAATGATCTTTTTTGAGATAATTTGCAAGACCAATACCCTCACTTCCTTTGGATTATTACTCAAATGTCATGTTTTCCTGAGGCCTTTCTTGATCAGCCTATGTAAATTAAAATTGTCCCCTAGAGCTCTGTATCCTACGTTCTTGATTTTTTCTATGTTATTTAATGTTATCTATTTTATGAGTATACATACATTGTACACATTTTATACAATGTGTATGTGTTTTATGTATATTTTATATTTTATATATATATCTCCCCGATATATATAAATTTGGAGAGGGGTAAGTTTGTTTTTATTTTGTTTATTGTTTGTCTCTGATGAAGGACTTTAAGCTTTATAAGGGTGGGGATCTTTGTCCGCTTAAGTCACTGATATATCCCAAACACTTATGCTAATTCCCTGCACATAATAGGTACTCAATACATATTTGTTAAATGAATGGACAGTTTGTAATTTAGTTGATAAGTGTGTTATAGTATATAACTAGCTCTATAAAACTTGCAGAGATTTAATCTAACTTTGGCTGGTCTGCTATTCTAAGACTGATGTCTTCGTAGGAACTTGTTAATGGAACCTCAACACATTTTTTTGGATGATGGTGGTGGACAAATACTGAATGTCTATACTTCTTTGGAAGCAGTTTGTTACTCTCTCTTTTATTTGGAGCCTGTATATAGACTTTGGAATTTTTCACTCAATATTGGTACAGCCTTGTAAAGCTCCCATGTTCTTTGAGATCAGTGGTTTCCGAACATGACTATACATCAGAAATAGTGGAGGTTTTTGAGCTTTAATACTATTTTTTAATAGTTATAGTTACAGATTACTGGATTATACATTTGGAGAGTCAGACTCATTAGCATTGAGATAGAACCCAGAAATTCACATTTTTAACAAGATATTAATAATTCTGAAGCATGTAGCTATTGGATTGACATTTGGAAGCTACTGCTTTATGCTTTCTGCTACGAAAGAAAATAGGTAGATAGCAAGAACTTTCTAATAACTGCATTTCAAGTAATCTTCCTGTAATTAGTGATGCTTTCTCTCCAAAGCATGAAGGAAAGGGAGGTTTCTGGAAATGTAGGCTTACTGTTGGTGTTCTTGTATTTGGGCTTCTGCCAGCTCACCACCCTCTCTCAGAGTTTCTGTGATACTCAGTGGAAGTGTGTTGACAATACCTCTCAGCTAAAACCATTAGTTTACTCCCCTCTCCCCACAAAAAGAGTTTTACTCACCACCATGCTCATTCTTTCCAACAATAATGAGTCAAAGTTATTTCTTATAAATATCACATATTTTGAGCACAACTGTGAAACATTTTGAATAGAGTATACTGTTCTATGTAGGTAGACTTGAAATAGTTTAAGAAAAATGATTGAATCATTCATTTAGGAAATATTTGGTGACTTTATACTACAAGCTTCTTCATACTAGAATCTCACTGTGGGATTGGAAAGACCATGAGTTTTAGTTTCAGGCAGATCTGCATTTGACCCTTGATTTGACCTTTTATTGGCTATGGGATCTTGGACAGATTATTTAAACTTTAAATAGTAGCAGGGATAATAATAATTACCCTTCAGAGTGTGAGGATCAAATGAAATAGTAACTCAGAAGAGCCTTGGCTAGATGCCATGGAGGAAGTATTAGGTGTATGTAAAGTGGCCCTTTCCATTCAGGGACTTTAGTCTAATCATTGAAATAATTATTCACAAAATAACTTCTAAAAGATAGTGGCTGGGGGATATAACATAGTGATATAACCAAAGTGCTGGAATTTAAACGCTTGTCTGAAGCATTTTTCACTGCATGTTTCTGTAATACTGCCTATTGGAGTAGTACCAGGAAAATGGAAAAGAAAGATGAATATTGAGACATTGTAGTGGAATGTTGGGAACAAAGCAGAGGGAAATGTCAAAGATGTCTCTATGGTTGAGCCTAGGGAATATGGAGAATGATGTACATTAATATGAATAGGAAAATTTGGAAGTGGAAGAGGAGGAATTGTAAGAGAGGGACAGTGAATTCAGTTTTAGCCAAACTATTTTTTTCAGTTTGGGGTAAACACTTTCAAATGCTATAAAGCTTACAGAATGAAGTCATTTTGGACTATGTAGTACTTTTTGGAGTTTGGATCATAATGGCTGGGTAGATAATCAGGGGGGTTTTTTATGCTGTAAAAATAACATCCAAGACATAAAGCCAAGGATCAGAATAGTATGTGCAAGCGACAGTGAGGAGAACAGAGACAAAATGGTGAGAATGATAGAAGAACTAGGAAAGGGCAGGGGATAAAGGGAATAAATGAGTATTTAGAAACATAGGATGGACATAGAACATGAGAAGGCAGTTCATAGCAAGAAAAACTTAAATGGCTAATAGCATTTGAAAGAAAGTGAAATCTCAAAAATAAGGACATATAAGTTTTAAGATTGTTATGACTCCTTATTGCTGAAATTTTGAGAAAATACTTAAACGTACTATTATGAGAATAAAATTAGCATAACTTTTTAGATTATGGCACTGTATTAAAATTTTAAATATTAAGCTTAACAAATATAAGATTTTTATCATATAGAAACATCCATGCAAGTGTGTAAAGATATATTTCTGAGGATCTATATTATACCATTGTTTGTAATAGTGAACATTTGGAAATAACCAGATGTTCGTTAGTAGGGGATTAGCTATATAAGTTATGAAATGGGACAGTGATATAACTTGTATCTGGCCAGTTTTGGACATAATGAAATGTAGAAGAGAATAGAAGAAGGAAGAGTGTGTGGACAAGAGGATGGTGGAGCAAAGAAGGCAGAATGGGTGCACATGAAAATGGGCATGAGAAATTATATTTGCCAAAAATCAAAAATTATAACTTACTCTTTTTATCTTTTCCCCACGATTCCTAAGTATTAATCTTATCTTATTTTTTATGACTCAAGCATTTTAAGAAAAATTTTTTACAAACTAGTGAATGCATGTAAAACAACACAAAATACAGACAGGAATACCAAAAGATATGTGAATGAATTAAAAATAGAAAAGTCAGCCGGGCGCGGTGGCTCACGCCTGTAATCCTAGCACTCTGGGAGACGGAGGTGGGCGGATCGCTCAAGGTCAGAAGTTCGAAACCAGCCTGACCAAGAGTGAGACCCCGTTTCTACTAAAAATAGAAATTAATTGGCCAACTAAAAATATATACAGAAAAAATTAGCCGGGCATGGTGGCGCATATCTGTAGTCCCAGCTACTCGGGAGGCTGAGGCAGGAGGATCACTTGAGCCCAGGAGTTTGAGGTTGCTGTGAGCTAGGCTGACGCCACAGCACTCTAGCC
>CAUYRT010066761.1:0-24389 GCA_963574885.1 Lepilemur ruficaudatus | reverse complement strand
CCTAGTGATCGCTCCCACCATTTGAGCACCATAGTGTTAATCAGTCAATACCAGTTTGATGGCGAGTACAAGTGGGGCCCATTCTTTGGGTCTTGTGTCACCTCACTTCAAATAATGGGTTCAAGCTTAATCCAGGGTAATACAAGAGGTGCTAACTCACTGTCATTTCTTAAAATTGAGTAATATTCCATTGTGAATATATACCAGATTTTAATGATCCACTCATGAATTGATGGGCACTTGGGTTGTTTCCACGATCTAGCAATAGTGAATTGTGCTGCCATAAACATTCGGGTGCAGATGTCTTTATCACAGAATGTTTTGTGCTCTTTTGGGTAGATGCCTAACAATGCTATTGCTGGATCAAGTGGTAATTCTATTTTTAGCTCTTTGAGGAATCTTAATTTGAATTTCCCTGATGATTTGTGATGTTGAGCATTTTTTCATGTTTCTTGGCCATTTGTCTATCTTCTTTCGAAAAGCTTTTGTTCATGTCTTTTGCCCACTTTTCAACAGGATTGTTTAGGGTTTATTTGTTTGTTTTTTGCTGATTTGTTTGAGTTCTTTATAAATTCTGGTTATTAGCTCTTCATCAGATGTGTGGCTTGCGAATATTTTCTCCCATTCTGTAGGTTGTCTATTTTTTCTGTCTATTTGTTATCTATTTGTTTCCTTAGCTGTGCAGAAGCTTTTTAGTTTAATCGAATCCCTTTTATTCATTTTATTGTTGCCATGATTGCCATTAGGGTCTTTTTCATAAATTCTTTCGCTAGACCAATATCTAGAAGAGTTTTTTCAACATTTTCCTCTAGGTCTAAGTTTTTTCTTTCTTGATTTTTGTGAGTGGTGAGAGGTAGGGGTCCTGTTTTGTTCTTCTGCATGTGGCTATCCAATTTTCCCAGCACCATTTATTGAATACAGTTTCTTTTCCCCAGGGTTCATTGCTGTCTGCTTTGTTAGAGATCAAATGATTTTAGTAGATGGTTTTATATCTGGGTTCTCAGTTCTGTTCCATTGGTCTATGTTTCTATATTTGTGCCAATATGATTCTGTTGTGGTTACTATAGCCTTGTAGTATAGTTTGAAGTCTGGTAATGTGATGCTTCCAGTTTTGTTCTTATTGCTTAAGATTGCTTTGGCTATCTGGGCCCTTTTCTGGTTCCAAACAAAGTGTAGAATTATTTTTTCTGGATTGGTGAAGTATGACTTGGTAACTTGATGGGAATTGTGTTGAATTTGTAAATCACTTAGAGTAGTATGGACATTTTAATGACATCTTGAGAACACTGACTCAGAAAAATAAAACTCTGCGGTAGAAAATGCTATTTTAGAGGAAGATTTTGAGTGAATATTTTAAATATATACTTTTTAAAACAACAATAAGAAATGAGAAAATACATTTCCAGAGTCATTTCTTTTTCTATCTTTTGATAAGCTTACTATGGAACAGGCCTTCATTGAGAGATGTTAGTGTTCTTGGAACATTTTAAATGTCTGTTTCTCTGTTCATCAATTAATTCCTACATTAGCCATTTGCTAATTAGAAGATTCAAGAAACACACTTAAAATTATGAAATGAATGAATACCCAAAGCTTGGTTTATCTAGCATTATTCTTAGAATTATTTTTTAATTTGAAGATATTTTTCATGATTTTATCTTGATGTTTTCCTTTCTTTTTTTCTTTTTTTCCTTTGGCCTCAGGCAATCTCCATGTTAAGCAGCTCTAAGCATATAAATTTCACGGAAAAAAAGTTTCTTACATTTCCAAAAATTGCTGAAAATTGAAACTGCAAATTTTGATATACATTTGCAAAGAAACTCATTTTTTATTATGAGCTGAAAAAGCTTGTGTCCTGAATGCTTGAGGCCACTCAGTCAACCAGCTTGCATAATTTAAGTACTTGGAAACCCACAAAAAAATCTAAGTGCAAACTCCAACTGCAGAAAATAGCATTGGAAAATCCTTTCTTGCATATTTCCAATACCATATGTCAAACTGCATTTTCTGCTGGTAGAGAGAACATGTTAACTCTAATGAATTTATTATTATATCCACCTAATTATCACCATTTTTTAAAAAAGGCTATCCTTTCATTTAAGAGGAAAGACAATTTGTGTCTTCCTACATGATTACTTTTACTACATGTGTAATTATTGTTAGAGAGAAAGGAATGTAAGCAGGTATCTAATCAATATTCATGAAATGAGGATTAAAAAGGGAGGTACCAAATCTGCTTTAGCATGTCTTAAAATCAGAATCCACAAATTGGTGAAATATTTTCTGATTGATGTTTTGGTCTTGTGTAGATTCATCTGTTTCAAAGCTAGTCCAACTCTGAGAGTTGAAATTTGTGGACAATTTGTGGGTAGGAGATTTTTTTTTTCTTCTGCTCTATTTTATAAATCAGGCTGCTAGTTTTAAGACATCCTTTGAAAACTCTTTGCCAATATTTTTGCCTGATGCTTTTTTGTTCTCTCAGCAAAATTATTGCAGGTTCCTACATTGTGGAGAAGACACAGTAGATAGGGTGCACCCGGTTAATTCTTGTTGTAGTATACTGAAATAGCAGCTACGTTAATTCCAGTCACTTAGACATGTTTGTCTGAATGTCACTCAAATCTCAGTCATATATCATTTTGTTGCCTTTGCTATTGTAAAATAATGCCATTTCCCTTACAAGGGAAAAGAAAATGTAAAAGTTGGACTACCTACTACATAAATTTCATGGATTACAGAGGCCATTTTTGCCCTTGTGTATTGAATAAATCAAGTCATTTCCTAGCTCCAAAATCTTTTATATTCCCCTATTGCCCTGCAGTAGCTTTCATGTTTAGATGAGGAAAGCAGAGTCAAAGAATTTAAATGACTTGCCCAAAGTCATACAGCTGATGAATGTAGCAGTAGAACTTGCCTGCCCAACTGGCACTGTAACCACTAACAACAAGTAACCTCATGTACCTTCAGGAAAGCCTGTATGTCTTCCCAGGTTGAAAGATTAGAAATTGCCTGACTCTACTAGCTTCCTAAGGTTTTGTTCTGTTTTGTTTTATTTATTTGTTTTCTCCCAAATAAGTTAATCTCTCTCTTTTTTTAATCCAGGCCGATATTCAGGGAGCAAACCTAAATTCCAATGACAAAATCTGCACAATTGTTCTTGCATCTGTCACTTGCCATTTGTAAAGAGTAGATTACTGTTGTTTCCATAGCTCTTAACAATACTTAACAAAGATTTAATAACTATATCTTTGCCAAGGAATCCATCCAAAGTCTTGTTTTTTTTAAAAAAATAAAATTGGATGTTTGTTAATATATGAAAGCAAGATGGGTAAAAAGAGACATTGGTACCAGTAGTCAAAAAAAAATTAAATGAAATGTAATCAAATGTACATTGATAATACCTATCCCAGAATGTAAATTCCCTTTATGGATAAGGTAAACATAATGATTTAAAGAGGCTTCACACTAATAAATTTATTTTCTCCTAGAGTATTTCCAGTGAATCCACAGCCTGTTGCTCACGGCAAACATCTCCACATCCCTTAAGCTCCCCATTCTATTCCCATGACCCTAGCCTGGGTCTCAAGGCATTCATGGATCCATTTCCTGGAAGAGAAGTGGTTAGGAAAGAAGCTTAGGGCTGGGTCAGCTTTCTGTACCTGAAATATTGACTGTGAAATGTTCTGTAATTTATAAAGTGCTATATTATCATGGCTTCAGGAGCAACACCTTTCCTCCTCACTTCTTTTCCTGCATCTCTCCTTTTATTTTTTTATTCTTTTTAGTTTTATTATGAAAAATTTTAAACATATAAAAAAGGAGACAGGATAATATAAAGGAGCTGTTGCAACCATCATCACCCAGCTTAAACATTTATCAGCTCATAACTGATCTTATTTATTCTGTATGCTGGACCCATTTTCTCCAGTGCCAAATTGTTCTGAAGCAAATCTAGAACATCATATGATTTCTTTTGCAAATAATCCAGTGTGTTTGTCTAAATGATAAAAACTTTAAAAAAACTGATATCACTATCACTTTTTCAAAAATAACCATGTCTTGTTATCGAATCGTCAATGATCAAATTTAAAATTGTTCCTTAAATGTCATTTTTATAACAGTTTGTCTGAATTAGGATCTAATAAGGGTCACACTTTATAATTGGTTAATGTGTTCTTTAAGCTACACTTCCCTTCCATACTTTTTTCTTCCCTTATCATATATTTTTGAAAAACTACAGAGTTTCCCATGGATTTTGTTGATTGCATATGCATGGTGTAGTTTAACATGCTCTGTTCTCCTCTGTATTTCCCATAAAGTGGTAGTTGAATACAAAGACTTGATTACATTTTAGGGCATTTTTTGTTTTTTACAAGATGATTTCACAAGAGATAGGCATTCTTATTTCAGGAGGCAATTATGTTTGATTGTCTTTCCTAGTATGATTTAAAAGTCATTAATGACCAATGACTATATCTACCAAATGTTGTAAAACAGCATTATTCTACTTATAGTATCCTTTTTTTATTTAATAGCTGGAGTAAGACTATGAGAAGAAGTTAACAACTTCTTGTTAACCAACTATCCTGTTAACAACTATCTGGTTTCCAAGTGATGGTTTATCAGTTGTCAAAATAATTAGTAATTTCCCTGGCATCCACCAATGGTTGAAAACAGGTTTTGCTTTGGGAGACAGAGAATCCAGTTTACTAAAGTATAATTTACGTACAATAAAATTCATGCTTTTAAACATATAGCTCTGAGTTGTGACAACTGTACATACAGCTAACTCTTGAACAACATGAATTTGAACTGTGCAAGTCTGCTTATATGCAGATGCAGATTTTTTTCAATATATTTATTGGAAAATTGTTTGGAGATTCGTGACAATTTGAAAAAACTTGCAGACAAATCACCTAGACTAGAAATATCAAAAAAAAAAAAACAGAAAAAATATACCACACATGCATAAAATATATGTAGATACTAGTCTATAATTTACTACTATAAAATACACACAAATCTATTATAAAAAGTTCAAATTCATCAAAACTTATAAATACACACTTAGAGACCATACATGGTACCATTTGAAATTGAAAAAGATGTAAGTAAACATAAAGATTCAATATTGAATCATAATACATAAAATTAACTATAGTACATACCATACTACTGTAATAATTTTATAGCCATCTCTTGTTACTATTGCAGCGAGTTCAAATGCTGTATCTGCTTAAAATGCAATGTAGGTGGTGGGGTGGGAGGAAAATGGCCAAACAGAGACATTAGTTGCCAGATTGTCCCAAATACAGGAAGAAGTTTCAGGTGAGAAAGAATAGCCCATGTGAAATACTGAGGGAAAGGAGCCAGAACCTACTCTTATCAGAGATTCTGTGAGAAGTGGTGGAGCAGAACAAGAAGGAGTAAAACTTTGATGGAGACCAACCCCTGAGGGATTTGGAGCCTGGTGGAAAGGGTAGGTGGGAGTATTACTTTTCCTTCCCTCATAGCTGTGGCAGTCTGCCAGCTCCTGATCTACTAGAAAGCCCTTCTGCCCTGATGAATCCAGGTGCTGTTGCCATTGGTGAGCTTAGAGTTCCTTGGAAATAGAGCCTGGACTGCAGGCCCATGTAGGGTTGCTTCCGCTTACCACAGACCCAAGCTGAGATGATAAGTGCCATGTTGCTTGTGCACATGCTGGGTACCTCTGCCGGCTGTGGAAGTCACAGCCATTCAGTCTCCCTGTCACTGGATCCCACATGAACATTCCTCAGTGCCTTCTTGGACTGTGACAACCACAAAGAAACAGGGAGACACAATGTTCCTAGAGCTCTGACCCATGGGACATGCTGCTCCAAGGAGATTGGGAAGTCCCACAAATGCTTTTTAGGACAGAGGAAGGTGGGAAACACACTCTCCTGCACCAGAGAGACCCTGGCTCATTATCTGAAGTTGTCTGCACTGCCCCTCCGGGGAGACAATTCCCACCATTTGGGGCCATCTTCTCCTCCTTTCCTCCCTACCCAGTGCCACAGAGGCAGCTGCAGCAGAAAGGCTGTTTCCACTCAAGACGGATGAGTGTTCCACAAGGAGCCATCAAGCCAAAGTACCTGGAAGCAACTGCCCCAACCTCTGACATAACATCTATCACACACCCAGGCTTCCACAGAGTTTGAAGCTCCCTCCCTTCCCACTAAAAAGGAGAAGCAAGCGCCATAGTGTGCCCCAAAGACAATGTTACTACCTGCTCTGAGTGAGGGCAGGGCTAGCAGTCCTCTCCCTGAGCTGAAAGCTGATTGTCTCTTCTGTGAGACTATGCTCTATGGAGGCAAGTCCCAGAAATAAACACACCTCCCCCACTGGATCATTTCTGCCAGAGCCGACACCCAGTCTGGTATCCCTACACACAGTGGGTTGAGCTGCCTCCACCACTTTGCTGTAGCTGGGCCAGGGTGGGAGCTGGGAATCTGGGTAATTTTGCATTCCTAAAAGACAGAGAATATTGTCATTGCTGAGAGAGGGAGGTGTGAGTAGCTTGTGTGCCCCACACCGGCCTGACTCTGATAATCTCATAAATAAGGACTTGTCCCTCCTATTACAAACTCATGGTGCATCTGCCCTTCTCCTGCCATAGCATTCTTCTGGAGCAAGAGACCACCCCAAACCTTACTATCACAGCCACCATCTGAATTCAGGGAAGCTTGAGAGCAAGTTTGTCAGGTCAGTCTCTGTCTGATCCTCCCAGGATTCAAGTACACCATCAAGGGGCCTGGAAACTGAGGAATACATAACCTAGGTCACCACTGCTGGCACTTGAACACTCTCCAAGGGGTCCAAAGTCCAACCAACCCATATTGTCAGCAACATCACAGTGAGTACATGCCTGCCCTAGCTGAAAGGCAGCATATCTCACCCTTTCCACACTGAGCAGCAGAGTTCCTAGAAGAGGAGGACAGGTGAACTGCAAAGCTATTTGTTTGGAGCTGAGGGAAGCTGTTCCAGATGAGAAGAAGTCATCATAAGAATTCTGGAAATATGAAAAAAGCAGGCTGTTTCAACACCTCAAAAGGATCACACTACCTCTCCAACAATGGACTCCAACCAAATACAAATTTTTTAAATGTCAGATATGGAATTCAAACTATGGATCACAGGTAAGCTCAATGGGATATTTGAAAAAATTGAAAGTCAACACAAAGAAACAACAACAAAAAAAAGTATTCAGGACATAAATGAAAAATTCACTAAAGACAGTTTAAAAAAAAGCATAACTACTGGAAATGAAAGAATCATTTAGGGAAGTAGAAATATAATGGAAATTTTAAAAACAGAGTAGACCAAGCAGAAGAAAGAATCTCAGAGATTGAAGACAAGGATTTTCAATTCACAAAGTTTTCAATTTCAGAGATTGAAGACAGTCAAAAATGAAGAAAAATAACCAAGATGAACAAAGTCTTTGAGAATTATGGGACAGCATTAGATGACCAAATATAAGAACTATAGATATCTCTAAGGGAAAATAATAAAAAGCAAAAAGCAACAAAACCCAGGAGAGAGAATAATGGAGAAAAACTTCCCTGGTCTTGCTAAAGATTATAACATCCAGATACAAGAAGGTCATCAAACTTCTAGATGATTTATTGTAAACAGGGCATCTCCAAGGCACATAGTCATCAGGTTGGCCAAAGTCAAAGTGAAAGGGAAAACCCTACAAGTTGTGGGATAAAAGTGACAGGTAACTTACAGAGACTAACAATGGACTTCTCAGAGGAAATTTTAAAGGCCAGAAGGGAATGGGGTATTGTGGTTGCTGTTCTTAAACAAAATAACTGTCAGCCAAGAATTTTTTATCCTACAAAACTAAGTTTAATAAATGAAGGAGAAATAAAGTTTTTCCCAGAGAAGCAAACACTAAGGGCATTTATCACCATTCAACCACCCTGCAAAAAATCTTTAAAGTGCTCTATATATTGAACAGAACAATCGATACCCGCCATTATAAAAACAACCAAAATTAAAAACTCACAGCTCTTTAAAACAAAACAGTAACACCAGGGAGAAAACAAAGCAACTAAGTAGCAATTAACATGATGACTGGAACATTATCTCACTTTTCAATATTAACACTGAATGTAAATGGTCAAAATGCCCCACTTAAAATATAGATTGGTTAAATGGATTAAAAAAAACAACACAGATATCTTCTGTCCCCAAGCAACCCATTTAACTCACAAAGAATCTCACAGACTCAAGATCAAGGGGTGGAAAAAAATAATCTACACAAATAGAAAGGAAAACCAAGCAAGAGTAGCAATTCTTATATCAGATAAAACAGACTTTAAATCAACAGTACTAAAAAAAGGCAAAGATAGTCATTATATAATGAAGAAGAGATCAATTAAACAAGAAGATATAACAATCCTAAATATATATGCATCTAGCTCAGGAGCTCCCAGATTCATTAAACAAATACTACTAGACTTAAGGAAAGAAATGAACAGCAACACCATTAATAGCCAGAGACTTCAACACTCTACTGACGTACCTAAATAGATCATTGAGGCAGGAAATCAACAAAGAAACACTGAACATAAGTGGGACTCTAGAACAAATGGATTTAACAGACATTTACAGAAAATTCTACCCCCAAACTACAGAATATACAATCTTCTCATCAGAACTTGGAACATTTTCCAAGATGAATCATATACTAGGTCACAGAACAAGCCTCAGCAAATTTAAAAATATTGAATTCATACCATGTACCTTCTCAGAACATACTGGAATAAAACTAGAAATCAATTCCAAGAGAAACTCTCAAGACTACACAAATACATTGAAATTAAACAACCTGCTGCTGAACGATCCTTGAGTCAATGATGAAATTAACATGAAAATTTAAAAAAAATTTGAATTGAACAAAAGTGACACAAGCTACCAAAGTCTCTGAGATACAGAAAAAGTATTGCTAAGCATTCGTAGCACTAAATCCCTACATCAAAAAGACAGATGATATGATATTATATCTAGAAAACCCCATGGATTCATCCAAGAGACTCTTTGATTTGATAAATGAATTCAGTACAGTCTCAGGTTACAAAATCAATATACACAAATCAGAGGCATTCATATACGCCAATAACAGTCAAGCTGAAACTCAAATCAAAAAAGCAATACCTTTTACTATAGCCCCAAAGAAAATTAAATATCTAGGAATATATTTAATGAAAGATGTATACAAGGAAAACTATGAAACATTTCTTTATCAAGTTGAAGGATTAGCTGAAGCGTTCTGTGATGTCTTCTCATTGGCATCTGGACTTAGTGGTAAGTGGTCAAGAAATGTTAGGTCAGGCAGGAGGAGGGTCAGAAGAAGACAGTGCTGGGGGTAGACTGAACAAGGAGAGTTTTAGGAATAAATTGGAGATTAGAGCCTCAGACGTTAAGCCAAACCAGGCTTTTCTGGATTTTGAGAAGACAGTTTGTGGTGGACATTCAGAGGTTCAAACTTAGCAGAATTTATGGGCAAGTCCCTGGTTACACGATGCAGAACTCAGTGACTAAGGCAGCCTGGTAGAATGGAGAAAACAGATTTGTATTCAGGGATCCTAGATAGTGTTTTGTCCAGAGGTCCAGATTAGGCAGGTGGGCATAGGTGAGAACAATGATTTTAACTAGAGACACTAGCCAAGCATAAGGAAAAATACAGGACCTAGGAGGTAAGGGAGATTTTCTCAAACCCTGAACAGTTAGGTGGTTCATACAGTGTCGTGTTAATGTCAGGATGGGGATAATCTCTCTTTTACTGTTGAAAAATAGGTTTTTCTTGGAGCGAGTTTAACTAAATCCTCTCTTGGGCCCTTATAGTTTTAGTAATCCCTTTTTTTCTCCTATACAATGGAAGAGAGGAATAGAGGGGATTAGTTGCTAAAATTTGTCCATGAAAAACTCATACGCTGATCAAGGTGGGATTCTGAGAGAAGAATGGGTTTGTTACACAGGCCTCAAGACGTGTCTCTGGAATTGACCTCTAATTCTGCCTGTGAGAAGGGATGCTCCTGGGCCAACCTGGAGCTGAACTGCTGTTTTCTTTTGTACAATCCTCTGTTTGCTCATGTTTATTCACTGAGCTGTAGGCTTGGGAATCATGAGTGATAAGCTCTAGAAGGAAAAGGAAAACCTATAGAATAAGAGGGTAAGGTGAGGGTCTTGGTTGGAAAGGATTTCTATTAGAAAGCAGTATGTTTAACCAAAAAGGAATTTAGGAACATTTTATTTTTCAAAAAATATGCTTGAAAAATGTGCATAGTGATGATCTTCCCAAATAACCATGGGAAAAGATTTGAAAATTTAGAATAAATGGTTTCACAGGGAATTGGCAATATGTTGCTCATAGATTGGAGCAAACACATGACCTGAAGGCCTGAGATTTTCTATTTCAAAATCTTTCATCTTCTAGTACAAGGTATTTCAGTGGTAATATTAAAGTGTTAAAATTCCATAGCCATTGTATTTCACATATTTATCTTACTTAACTTGGTTGGAAACTTGGAGCCTTAAAAGCTCCTTTTATTTTCTTCTATGTGATTTTTCTGGATCTGGTATTTTTCATGCGTCAGCAGCTATATTAAACATCTTAAAAGGTATCTTTATGTCTTCCTTCAAGAGGTTCAATTGTGAGTTTCTTCTCTCTTGGCTCTGAATTTCATAACTATTACATTTTTGGGGTATGTATGTATAGCATTATCTGAATGATGATCTCTTGGCCTCATTCAAGTATGTGAAGCAATGGGCATCTAATTCAAGGTCCTGCTCAGCAGAACCTTATCTGCATGTCTTTTTGACTCTCCCCTGCAATCTTGTCTCCTAAATTCAAACTCCTTTGGTTTCTCTAAGTGGCCCCACATGGACAAAGGGTCTGGTGTACCCCGGATCCAATGTTAACAGACCAAAGACTTGGGAGAGTCCCACTTGAAAGGCAGTAAGGTCAAATAGAAAAGCATGCCTCATGGTGTGTTAGCAACAAACATGCAGGAATCAGGATAATCTAAAAACAAAACAAAACAAAACAAGCAAACAAACAAATAAAAGCTTCGCCAAGAAGCTAAAACAAAAGTACAGGTCATGGAAAAACAGCTTAATATCAATTGGCATTTCATGATGTAATACAAGTACTATCTAGTTCTTAGAAAGTTTTGACCAGAGAAGCGTAATAAGTGGGCCAAAAAACAAAAAAACAAAAAAAAAAATGGCTTCAAGCTTATTAAGAGCTGCCACCAAGAGAGGCCTATGCTGGTGCCTAACTAAATGGGACTCCAAACCACTTCCTATATTAAAATGATAACATAAAGAAGTAATTGGAACAATTGGCCCAGTTATGCTGAAGCTGGGAGGCCCTGTGTAAGGAAATACGAAGAGGGAATCCAAATCAAGTCAATAGAAGGCAAAGCAGGAAGGAGGGCGGTGTTTTTATAGGAATGTACAAACCCAACCTTACATGATTGGAAAAGTTTTGGATATTGGAGACCTATTTCTTCTTTGCTAACTGGTCAAATTTTAGTAGGTAATAGATTACTAACTGAACATACATATTGCCTTACCTATTCTTTTAATTGGCATCACTGCCTGAAAGAAACCATAGTATAGGGAAAGGCAAATTTTCTCCCAGAGTCTCCCATGGATTGGCTGAGACTGGAGCAGTCCAGCAAGGTTAGTGATTCAGCCCTATCCCAAGTGTGGATTAGAAGAGGAATTCAACAATATCCTGGATGTTTACACTGACATTTGGAAAGTGAATATACTTTCAAAATTTCAACGTTGGGTTCCATATTACAATTGATTTGCTTCATTATGAGGCTACTGTCTGCATTAATATGAGTGACGTTGCCAGATGTCCAAATGTGATCTTTGAAAGATTCTGGGGTCCAGTTTCAATTGTTTGATTTCTTTAGTTGTTTTGAAATTATAATTACATCGTTGGTGGTTTTGCCACATTCCCTCATGCGATTTCAATGTTCCATACAATTCGAACAGGGACTTCTACTTTGTAAGCTTTGTTAATCACCTTTATCCTCAAACCGCTGGGTGGCAATAGACTAGGAGATGGGGAATCACACATCATTGGCTGGGTTCCCACACAGCACATCTGGGAAAAATCCACCCAAGAGGAAAGCCCAGGATTTTAGCTCTATAAACAGTGCTTCAGAAACTAGCAGAAAGTCCTTCCCTCCCCTTTACTCCTCCTAAAATGAATCTATGGAGTGCATAAGGAAACTGAAAGCCCTACGGAATTTCATCTTGGAATAAATAGCATCTTGGAATAAATAGCATAAATAAATATAATCACTCAGGTCATTAAAGGAAGCCAAGGAATTTTCCAGTCCCCAAAACCCTGAAGCCTTTGGTAATGCCTGACTCTTCTTCAGTGGCCTCACTCTCAGCTTTTCAGGAGAATACTCTCCCAAGTCATTTGGGTGGCTCTTCATTTTCCAAACCTTTTATCTGCGTGGTCATTATTTCCGTTCTTAACCCCATTACTGTCCATTTCCTCCCAAAAGAAATTAAAAAGTTCTTTTGTCCCCAAAGAAAAAGAAAGTTTCTTTTGTTCCTTTTGTCTTTAGTTCCTAGTTACATCACTAACTACCTTTATATCCCTAACACAATTTCTGGAATTGTGGATTATTGGGCTCTCCCTAACAATTAATAAAGCAGGACTCAGTGTTCATTTGGTTGTTACTTCTTTGAATAGCAATTACTAGCAACCTTGAAAAGAGAATGTGTGGGATTGAGCACCAAAACCCTAACTAGTTCTATAATCTACTGTTTTCTTTTCAGAAACATATTTATTTATATTTTTTAAATAACTCTTCAAGGATTGTAAAGGTGAATCAGTAGACATTCATTGGTATCCATAATAGTAATACCTACCATTTATTTATAGGATCACCTTTCTGTGCTAGGAACTGAGTCTTTTTCATATATTCTTTCTAGCCCTTTTAATAATCATGCAAAGTAAATCATATGCTAACCTCATCTTTTACAGATGAGGAAACAGGCATAGAAGGTCAAGTATCTTTTCCCAAACCAGGAAGTGGCAGAGCCAGGGTTGGAAACTAATTTTCCTGACTTAGAACACAATACTTTTCCTTCTATGCTGTGCTACTCTCTCTTCTGTTTTCAGTGAGAGTGGAAAATCAAGTTACAGGGAAGAGTCTGCTTTGTCTAGAGAAAAACAGCCACTGGATTATGGTCTTCTTGGAACAGATTTGTAGAAAGGGTTAGAGGCAAATGTCTTATAGGGAGCATGCAAAGGAACACTGAGCCTCATGGACTGCTCTCTAGAGAGTTTGATCTGCAAAGACAGAGGGTGAGTAGTAGTGAGATCATATACAAGGAAGCTGAGAAGCAGAGGGTAAGTGATATGTCCAAGGTCACACAGTGTGCTAGTGACAGAGCTGTAGTTTTAATTCAAGATACCTCACAGCTCTCCTAGCCCTGTGGCAATAATTTATTGGACACTTCTTTGAACTGATTTTTTAAGCTGCTGTACATTTGTGTGTACATAACAATTTGACCTTGTTATATAACGTCTGGCACAAAAACTTATTGGTAGCCTGCCTATACCCCACTTAAGTTCCTGCTGACGTTTTTACCTAAAGAATGAAAAAATTGTTGGATGGGTTTGGAGAGACAATTCTTCTTATAAATAGTGCTAAAACTCTTTTTTTATATGGACCTGTACAGCTAAAATCTAAACAACAAAGACATTTGATTTACTGCAGGCATTAGGTTGGAGTGTTAAGTGGTTGTTTTAATTTCAGAGTTTTTATAAAAGGGCTGCTCTCACCCTATAGTTGATTACAATTTAAAAACAGAGACATATGATTTATTATAAACAGTGTTTTTGAGAACTAAACTTTTTTTTTGGAAGAACTAAAAATATGTATTTCAAAATTTTTCAACACCAGGAGATGTGGGGACCTGACTCTTCTTTTCCCTCCTTTGTAAATGGTATGTGGCTGTTGAGTTTCAAATGGTCAGATAGTCTTCCTCAGTGGTATCAAGAATAAGAAAGAGGAAATAGGAAACTTCTGGGTTCTGTATTTGGCTGGGCTGAACACAGGGCTCCTGGCAAACTGGGTAAGTAACTTGCAGCTTGGGCTTGGTTTGGCTGGTCTGCTCTTTAGTAGCTTTGCCTTCTGTGACTACCAATCAATTCACCCGCCCAATCCCACCATCCTCTTTCACTCTTAGCCAGCAACAGGAATTAACCGATCAGAATGGCAGCAGAGCCACACTTACACTACTAAAAACTTCACTCTCTAGCTCTCACCACACAATGCTCTGGCATCTGGAAATGCCTATGTTCCATTTAAAAAAGTGTACAAATAGTATACAAAAAGGATACAGAATTTCAGTTAGATAGGAGTAAGTTAAGGAGGTCTGTTGTACAACGTGATGACTATAGTTAATAACAATGTGTTGTATTCTTGAAGATGGCTAAGAGTAGATTTCAAGGGTTCTCACCACAGGAAATGATATGTATGTGAGGTAATGCATATGTTAATTAGTTTGATTGAATATATCACAATGTATGCATATTTCAAAACATCATGTGGTATGTGATAAATAAATACAATTTTTTTTTTTGAGACAGAGTCTTGCTTGGTCCCGTGGGCTAGAGTGTCATGGTATCAGCCTAGCTCACAGCTATCTCAAACTCCTGGGCTCAAGTGATTCTCCTGCGTCAGCCTCCCAAGTAGCTGGGATTACAGGTGAGCACCACCACACCTGGCTAATTTTTCTATTTTTAGTAGAGATGGGGTCTTGCTCTTACTCAGGCTGGTCTCAAACTCCTGACCTCAAGCAATCCTCCCCCCTAGGCCTTCCAGAGTTCTAGGATTACAGGTGTGATCCACTGTGCTCAGCCAATAAATACAATTTTTGTTTGTTAAAAAATAAAAAAAATAGATCCTGTACAGATCCTTGCACAAGATAAGAGCTCAATTAATGTCAATATCCTACCCTTCTTCCTTTTGTATTTATTACATGAGAACTTAGTTCTCCATCTTCCTCCCCTGACTCAAATAGCTCCCCAAGGGCAGAAGCAGAGTCCAGGGGGTCCAATCTCTCTCCTCCCAATTCACCTGGACCTCTGCATCTCCTTGGTCGGCAAACTGAATCCCTCTGCTACTGTCTACCCACAGAGAGAATGGCTGAGGGGCAGCCCAGTGGTTCTGTTGGGCCACACAGAGAGGGAGAAGGGTGGAAAGGATGGATAACTTGAGGATCCCCCCAACCTTGCATCCTCTCAAGGCAGACTAGAAGAATCTGATCATCAGGCATACATACATAATAAACATTTTCCCCTTTCAAAAGAAAAACCATGAGATGTTGGGCTATGAAATGCTAAGTTTGTTGAGCTGTAACAGATAAAGTGTTTCAAGGAATTTTTGTGTAGACCTGTTCCTGAAAGATGAAACAGTTTTGTTGGAGTAGGTTGTCAGTTAGGTATGAACAAGGGAGGAGCGACCGGAAAAGTCAGTCACCTGGCTTGAACAAATAGCCCCTTAAACAAACAGATCTCAGAAGAAGAAAAGAGCCATTAACTTCCCAGGATTGCACAGGTACAAAGTGACCTTTCCCCCATTATATCACAATTGCAATAAGTTAACATTGTGGTTTTAACCCCCCTTGTGGGAAAAACAGGGAAACTATGAGTAAGAACAGAAAAAACACTGACCACTCAGCCTTCTTTGACTTCACCAAATAAAAACAGCAACCACTCAGGGTTTGGCGCAGCTGCTCTTTTCAAGCCCACCTTTTCTTGGGAGTGTGCTTTTGCTTCTGCACAAGCCTTACCTAAACCTGTCTGTTTTCACTCAATAAACTCACCACTATTGCTTGGTTGTGTGCATGTCCTGAAATTCTGTTCTGCGACATTAGCAAGAACCTTTATGCTGGTGACGTCCTCATGGTGAACTAGCCTAAAGATTATTCCATCCTCAGTGACCCACAGTGAGTATGGCTGTCCTCACCCTTGAGACTGGGTTGGAGGATTTTCCTTCTTTCGATTCTGCAGGCTTTCTGGTGAGTCACAGGTGCATAGACTCGCTCCAGCTGGCTGACTGCAGCTCCCTCTAACTGGAGTGGCAAAGGGTCACTCCTCAGGCTGTGTAGATCCAAGCAGTTGCCAGATGCTGAGTGACACCAGCCTTGGGAGGTGGCAGGGGACTTCCCCATGCTATGCAGAAGCCCATGACTCACTCTTTATGGCTGCCCTGTTCTTAGTCTCTGCTACCAGATTCCACTCTTATTTCAAAGTACTTCTTTATTGTATGTGAGGAAAAGATGTTTGTGACTTAAGACAAGAAAGCAAGTGGACAGAAGTCCCATAGGTTCAAGCCTTTATGGCACTTAGACAGGACACTGATAAGTGCGGTTCCTGCCTTGAGAAATGCCAACCAGGTGGGCCAAGCTTGCCCCTCCCCCACCTCAGTTCAGATTCTGAGACACAGCCACTTCTGGAGGCCCCTAAACCTGACTTGGAAACTCCTTTGGAGACTCTCCAATGTTTCCCCCGGCTTACCAGCTCATATACCCAAAATTGCCAGATAAGACTTCAGGAGCAGATCTCCTTTGCCCTCTACAGGAGGTAGCAGGTGGGTCTCTGGGAACCACTTGGGTCCATGTCCCTTTTTCAATGTCAGATTTGAAACAATGCAAGGACTGTTTAGGCAGGTACTCAGAGGGCCCTGATAAATTTACTGAGGAGTTTTGGAACCTGACCATGCCTTTTGATCTGACTTGGAGAGAGCTAGTTGTCCTGTCCCACTGCTGTCAGAGAGAGGAGAAAACTAGAATTTGGATTGAGGCTCAAGCTTATGCAGATGCTTTACATGTACGCCAGCCCAGACTGCTCCTCCTCTCATTGACTTTCAATGGAACTACCAGCCTGGGGAGCCAGAGCCAGCCTTGAGAGACCATATGGTCCTTTGCCTATTGGAAAGCATGAAAAGATGCATCATCAGCCTGTCAATTATGATAAGATTAGAGATTACCCAAGGACTGGATGAGAATCCTGTCCTATTCCAATCCAGGCTAGTAGAGGCCCTCTGGAAATATACTAATGTGGACTCCAATAGCCCAGAGGGAGAGATTATCCAGGCCACCCATTTCATTAGCCAGTCAGCCCCATACATTTGTAGAAAGCTCCACAAATTGGCACTAGGTCCTCAAACCCCCATTAAACAATTAGTGGATGTGGCTTTATCTGTCTTTAACAACAGAGACCAGGCCAAAAAAGCAGAGATAAAAGGCATGCCAAATTTTTGGCAACAGCCATATGACCTGCAGATCTACCTCAAGGTCAACCTGTGTGCCCCTCTAGCAGGTAAAGGAGCATACTACTCCTGTGGGAGCCAGGACCACTGGAGCTGGGATTGTCCCCAAGGGGGCCAACAGAGTCCAAGTTCAAGATTACTTAATGAAAAATCTGGACAGTGGAAGAGGGACTGTCCCCTGTTCCAAAGGGAGCAGAGAGAGAAAGATAAGCCCCAGCAGTGGTGTTGGAGGACTGAAGAGGCCAAAGTTTCCCAGAGGCTCCCAAACAGATCATCGCATTATGAAGGGAGAACCTTGGGTGACCCTTGGCATGGCAGGCAAGACTGTTCAATTTGTAATTGAAATGGAGCTGCTTACTCTGTATTGACTTCTCATAATGGTCCACTGTCTTCTGAGGTTTGCTCCATCATTGGAGTGGAGGAAAAGCCCAAACCCAGATGATTCACTGAGCCCCTCCCTTGTCTCTGGGGAAAATCACTCATAAATTCTTAGTGATGCCTGAATGCTCAAGCACTTTATTGGGAAATTTCCTAACAGCCTTGGGAACAACTGTAAGCTTACCAGGGACCCAAGACTTGTTCTTGGCCATCCTATGTTCCCTTGAAGAACCCCAACCACTGAGATATGGAATCAGGTTGACCCTCAGGTTTGGGACAGGGGAATCCCAGGTAGAGCAAAATCTGATGAACCAGTTAGGGTCTCTCTCAAGGATAAGACTAGCTTCCCTAATAGACACCAATACCCTATCAAACCCGAAGCCCAGTAAAGCCTTCCACCTTTAATAGATAAGTTTTTAAAACATGGCCTCATAGTCCCATACTGGTCAGCCTGCAGTATCCCATTTTGCTGGTTTTAAGGCCAAGCTGACTCAAATACCTGAGAAACTGCTTGGTTTACAGTTTTCAATCATAAAGATGCTTTCTTTTGTATACCTTTACACCCAGACTCCCGATATTTGTTTGCTTTTGAGTGGACTAATCCATCAACTAACAACACAATAATACACATGGACAGTCTTGCCACAGGGCTTTAGAGATAGCCCACACATTTTTGGCAATATAGTTGCCAGAGAATTATGAGAGCTCTCTTTAACCACCGGAGCCCTCTTACAATATGTGGATGATACACTCATCTGCAGCCCAACCTTAGAAGACTCAAATAGATACACCATTCAAGTTTTGAATTTCTTGGGAGAAAGGGTGTATAAAGTCTCACCTGCCAAGGCCCAGGTTTCACAGCAGACAGTCACCTATCTAGGTCATATTTTGAGTCCAGGCCAGCTGAGGCCATTGGTCCAACACAAGAAAACCATCTTGTGCATAGGACCACCACAGACAAAGAAGCAACTTAACACATTTTGGGGCATGGCAATGTTTTGCCGGATTTGGATACCTGGCTTTGGACTTACTGCCAAGCCTTTAAATGACTCAGTTCAGTCTGTTCTCATTCTTCAACAATATCAACCCGTGTTTAAGTATCATCTCTCTCTTCTTTAGACTCGGTGGGAGTCTCTTTCTGATCTCAAATCTCCAATCACTTGGAATCTATGTCCTGACAGAGAATGAGGACATCATAGATCGCAGGGATCAGTTTCCATCTAAATATGCCCCAGGGATCAAACTGTTGTTGCCCTATCGTATTCCACTTTCCCTCATACTCCCTTGACAGCGAGCAGGAACTCCTGGGCCCACAGGTAGGGAGGACGCCCCCTCCCAGCTTGAAGCAGTTACAGAAAATGAGACCTCCACCCATGCCCTTGTAAGATCTCAAGGGCACAGGGTTCTTGATGGGGAATGTTAGGGTAGGTAGTCAGGTATGAGCAAGGGAGGAGGGAACAGAAAATTTGGTCAACTGGCTCAAACAAAAAGCCCCTTGAACAAACAGATCTGAGAAGAGAAGAGCCATTAATTTCCCAGCATTTCACAGGTACAAAGTGACCTTTCCCCCATTGTATCACAATTACAATAAGTTAACATTGTGGTTTTGATCCCTCCTTGTGGGAAAAACAGGGGAACTATATGAGTAAGAACAGAAAGAAAACTTACCACTCAGCCTTCTTTGACTTCAACAAATAAAAACAGAAACTACTCAGGGTTTGGCACAGCTACTCTTTCAAACCTGCTACTTCCTTTCTTGGGAGTGTGCTTTTGCTTCTACATAGGCTTTCCTAAACCTGTCTGCTTTCACTCAATAAACTTGCCACTATTGCTTGGTTGTTTGTGCATCCTCAAATTCCATTCTGCGACATTAGCAAGAACCTTTGTGCTGGTGACTGTTTGAGACCTTTTTCTTGGAAAGTTGTTTTGAAGTTGTATTTGAGTGTCAGGGTCTCTACTGTTTAGAGGCTTTACTAAATGAAAAACAAAAGTAACTCTGGTAACATTCTACATATTGAACAGAACCCAACACAATGCCTTTTATATACTAAGTGTCCAATTATTATATTCCATTTTCCATTCAGGCTCTCCTTGTTTCTCATTGCATCCTGAAAAGAGATTGCATCATCTCTCATACTGGCACAAACAACAGAAAACAAAAACAGCCAAAACAAATGGTGGTGTCCTAGTGCTAGATTCAGATTCAGATTTGAAGAGGCCTCAAGTACTATAAACATTATTCTCTTCATCTCTACCGTGCCTAGTATTATTGAATGTAAAGCAATGCCAAGTTACCTGAAATTTAGAGGTATGCTAAAATTAAGATGGCTTCTTTCCAGATTTTCTAACAAATCTACTAAAACTCAACTTCTCTTTCTCTTTATCTCTTTCCCCTCCTATTTGCTTTACCCTTTCCCTGAGGGAGACCTAAGCATGTGCTTAGTTGATCTGTTGGATAATGTAGCACTTACTATATTGACAAACCTTCCACACATTTCCTTGGAATCAGTAGGAAATTATTTCAGCCAGAAAGGGGCTATTTTCCAGGTCTTGGTGTACCAGAATTAACCAAAATCCTGTTTAGATCAACAGTTCTTGAGTAAACAGAGTACTAAAAATTTTTGCATTCTTATATATAGGACACTATTCTAAGTGTTTTGCATGTATTGTTAACTTAATTATCATGTAACTCCATGAGGGTTTTATTTTTACCTCCATTTTACAGAAGAAGAAACATGGGTAGAGAAATTA
Organism: Lepilemur ruficaudatus; assembly: GCA_963574885.1. NCBI lineage: Eukaryota > Metazoa > Chordata > Mammalia > Primates > Lepilemuridae > Lepilemur > Lepilemur ruficaudatus. Next base: position 3,915 of record CAUYRT010066761.1, on the reverse strand, counting down.
AGAAACTTGTTCAAGATCAGAGTTCTAGTGAGCAGCAAAATTGGCATTTGAAATTAAGCAGTGTGACTTCGGGGTTTTTATGCTATATCACTGCTCTACTCATGAAGAATTAATAATAGTAAGCACTTTCATGGTGATAGACACTACTGTGAATATGTATATTAGCACTTTTAGTCTTCACAAAAACTCTATGTGGCGTGTGCACATTTTCTATGTACCCCTTCAGATACTCTCCACTATTCCATACTCTGCTCTGTGCTTAAAGAGGCTAATCCTTGGGACTGAATATTTTGCCTTACCTTTTTCTGGTTGTATTTTGCCAATGGGAATTCTCAGCATGAGATCAGAAGTGGAAGCCAAGTGAGCTCATGGTACTTATTCCCCCAGTTCCCTCCTATTTGGAGCACTGTGGATTGGTTGCATCCATCTCTCAAAGACCATAGCACTTATTTATTCTATTTTCTCCAATAGTCATTTTCTCTGAATTCTAGTAAGAGCTTGCTCCTTTTACCCATTAGACCTAGAGGGTGATAAAATCTCCTTGCTGTTGCTAGCTCAGGGGTCCTCTGATCCCCTGCTCACGTTGTAAACAGTCTCTTCACTAAACTTTCCACAAACTCTCAGAGTGTTACTGTTTTCCTGCTGGTACCCAGACTAACCAAAGTATATTTTATTATTATCAGCACCTGTATTTGACTTAACAAGGCACTAGGAAGTTAAGTAAAGGGCACAGGATAATTGGTAGAATTGGGATTAAAACCCAAGATGTCCAGCTTAAGCCCATGCTCTTACTCACTACACTATTCTGCCTCTTGACTTAAGTGTTGAGTTTTCTACAAAAATTTGCAAGTCAGGTATTATATATCAAAGGATAATTAATGGACAGTTTAGTGTAGTTAATGATAATGTAATGATTTACAGCATAAAAGTGGTATGGGGTAAATGTAATGAGTTTATGCAAATTTTAATCAAATATTTATCAAAGTTTTTTATGTGTCAAGGACTATACTAGTTTGGGGGATAGATTATTCACAGAATAGACTGCTGGTTTCAAGAAATTGTGGATGGTCCAAAGACTCATTTATTTGCTCTCTAATATTTTGGATTTGATTAGAAAGAAGTGACATAGCAAAAAAGCCTTGACATTTGCTACACCTGTCCTGTTGTTGTTTAATATGTGTAACTTTAAAATTTTTCCTTGTGAGTCATTAATGTTAATCAGTGATTAATAGTGTTTTCTTTTTATGGGAAGTAGAAGTTCTCCCCTTAGTTATGAGCATTCAAAACAGGCACTATATAATCAAGACATAGTCTTACAAAGTCAAATGACTTTTGAAATGCTAGTTCTACAAACAGAATACCAATTAATATATGTGAATTCTTTTTCCCTATGAATTGAAATATTCCTTTTGGGGGAATCATTCCACTCAGAGCTTTTAGAGAAAGGAACCCTGGACTGGGAATAATAGTCATGGATCCTGATGCCAACTTTGTCTCTAACTTGTGAGATTTGTTTCTAATAGGCTAGTTGTTCTGGCCTAGTTTTCCTTTCTTTTTTCTGTTTTTTTGATGTTTTGATAGAGGCATACAGAGTGTAATGACCAAATCAGGATAACTGGGAGTATCTATTGCCTCAAGCATTTATCATTTCTTTGTGTTAGGAACATTCCAATTTCACTCTTTTAGTTATTTAAAAATATACAATAAATTATTGTTAATTATACTCACTGTATTGTGCTACCACCGACTACTACTGGATTGTTTGGTTGTTGTTGTTGCTATCTAACATTGAATTTATTCTTCTATATTACTGTATGCTTGTACCCTTTAAGTCTGCAGTTCCCTACCAGGTACCAGTCCTTGGCCTGCTAGGAGCCAGGCTGCACAGCAGGAGGTGAGTGGCAGGTGAGTGAGGGAAGCTTCATCTGTATTTACAGCTGGTTTCCATGCTCACATCACTGTCTGAACTCCGCCTCCTCTCAGATCAGCAGGAGCATTAGATTCTCATAGAAACTAGGACCTTACTGCATGGGAGGGGTCTAGGTTGCACGCTCCTTATGAGAATCTAATGCCTGATGATCTGAGGTAGAGCTGAGGTGGTGATGCTAGCACTGGGGAACAGCTGCAAATACAGATTATTATTAGCAGAGAGGCTTGACTGCACAATACATGTAATGCACTTGAATCATCACAAACCAACCCCAACCCCATGGAAAAATTGTTTTCCATGCAACTGATCCCTGGTGCCAAAACGGTTGGGGGCTGCTGCTTTAAGCCACTTCTCTTCATCCTCCCTCCACCCCCACAAACATCCTTCGCAGTCTTTGTTATCTATTTCTCCACTCTCTACTTCCATGTATTTAATTTTTTCGCCTCCACATTTAAGTGAGAACATGTGATATTTGTCTTCTTGTGCCTGACTTATTTCACTCAAGAACTTCCAGTTCTATCCATGTTGCTGTTTTTATGGCTGAATAGTATTACATTATGTATATATATATACACATCACATTTTCTTATCCATGCATCTGTTGAAGGACACTTACATTGATTCCATATTTTTGCTATTGTGAATAGTGCTTAAATAAACACTTGGGTGCAGGTATCTCTTTGATATATTGATTTCTTTCCCTTTGGATAGATACCCATAGTGGGATTGCTGGATTGAATGGTAATGCTATTTTTAGTTTTTGAGAAATCTCCATACTGTTTTCCGTAGTGGATGTATTAGTTTACACTCTCTTCAATGCTATATAAAAGTTCTCTTTTCTCCACACCCTTGCTGACATCTGTTGTTTTTTGGCCATTCTGACATGGGTAAGATGATATCTCATTGTGGTTTTGATTTGCATTTCTCTGATGATTAGTGATGTTGAGCATTTTTTTCATATACCGGTTCATCAGTTGTATGTCTTCTTTTGAGAAATATCTATTCATGTCCATTGCTCACTTTTTAATGGGAGTAATTTTTTTTTCTGTTGAGTTGTTTGAGTTCCTTGTATATTGTGGCCATTAGTCCCCTGTTGGATGAAGAATTTGCAAGTATTTTCTTCCATTCAGAATGTTGACTCTTTACTCTCTTAATTACTTCTTTTGCTGTATAGAAGCTTTTTAGTTTGACTAAGTCCATTTGTCTACTTTTGTTTTTGTTGCCTATACTTTTGAGGTCTTGGTCTTAAATTATTTCCCTAGACCAGTGCCCTGGAGAGTTTTGCCTAGGTTTTCTTCTAGTATTTTTTATAGTTTCAAGTGTTATGTTTACATCTTTAATCCATTTGAGTTGATTTTTGTATATGGTGAGAGCTAGGAATCCAGTTTCATTCTTCTGTCTATGGCTATCTAATTTTCCTAGCACCATTTATTGAATAGTGTGTCCTTTCCCTAGTGTATGTTTTTGTCTGTTTATTGAGGATCAGTTGGTTGTAGGTATATGGTTTTATTTCTGGGTTTGCTATTCTGTTCCATTGATGTATGCATCTACTTTTATGTCAGTACCATGATGTTTTGGTTACTACAGCCTTGTAATATATTTTGAAATTAGGTAATGTGATGCCTCTAGCTTTGTTCTTTTTGCTAATGACTGCTTTGACTATTCAGGCTTTTTCTGGGGTTCTATATGAATTTTAAGATTGTTTTTTATAATTCTGTGAAGACTGATGTTGATATTTTATAAGAATTACCTTAAATCAGTAGATGCTTTGGGGAATGCAGCCATTTTAATTTTGATTTTTTTTACATATATATTTCATGAAAGGATAGATTTTTTTTTTCTTCATTGAAGTATACTTTACATATCATGCCTTTACTCCATTTTAAGTATACAATTAAATGATTTTTAGTGAATTTACCAAGATGTACAGTTAATCACATAAATCAGTTTTAGAGGAATTCCTTCCCCCTATTGAGACCCCTAAT
>CAUYRT010066760.1:0-16440 GCA_963574885.1 Lepilemur ruficaudatus | reverse complement strand
AGGCACAAGAGTGCCTCTCCAGAGGAACCAGAGCTGGTTACAGGACCCAAAAACAACACTGTAGCCTGCTCCTCCCAGGAAGTGCCACCTACTGACAGGGAGGTCATTCTGCACACCCTTTTACTGCATCTACTGACTCATCACACAGGGTGTGGTTTAATCTCATCCACAAACACCACCTACTTGCTTGGAGACTAAACAGGGCATGTCATTATCCAAATGAAAATCTAAAGGTAAGAAGCAACAACTGATCCAAATGGGAAGGAATCAGCAGAAGAACTTTGGAAGTATGAAAAATCAAACGGAAAGCACACACACAAAGAGGAACATTAGCTCTCTAGAAATGGACATCAACCAAAGTCAGAACACTAAAATGACAGAAGAAGAATTTCGAACATGGATTGTAAGAAAACTCAATGACATGCAAGAAAAAATGGGTAATCAACACAAAGAAACCACAAAAAAAATCCAGGACCTGGAAGAAAATTCACTTAAAAAATTGAAATATTAAAGAAAAATCAGGCTGGGCGTGGTGGCTCCTGCCTGTAATCCTAGCACTCTGGGAGGCTGAGGCAGGCAGATTGTTTGAGCTCAGGAGTTCGAGACCAGCCTGAGCAAGAGCAAGATCCTGTCTCTACTAAAAACAGAAAGAAATTACTTGGACAACCAAAAATATATAGAAAAAATTAGCCAGACATGGTGGCACATGCCTGTAGTCCCAGCTACTCGGGAGGCTAAGGCAGGAGGATTGCTTGAGCCCTGGAGTTTGAGGTTGCTGTGAGCTAGGCTGATGCCACGGCACTCTAACCTGGGCCACAGAGTCGGACTCTGTCTCAAAAAAAAAAAAAAAAAAAAGAAAAGAAAAGAAAAATCAAATCGAACTCCTGGAAATGAAGAATCTATTCAGGGAACTACAAAACACAGTGGAAAGCCTCAAGAACAGGGTAGATCAAACAGAAGAAAGAATCTGAGAGACACCTTCCAATTAAATAGTCACAGAAATAGAGCAGAGAAATAAGAGAAAAGAGCAAAGCCTACAAGAAATGTGGGATTATGTGAAGAAACCCAAGGTGAAGGTTATGGGGATTCCCAAAGAGAAAGAAGAAAACACGCAACGGTTGGATAAGATATTTGAAGATATAATAGAAGAAAATTTCCCAAGCCTTGCTAAAAATCTAGATATCCAAGGACAAGAAGCTCAAAGGACCCTTGGAGGATTCAATGCAAACAGGAAGACACCATGACATGCAGTCATCAGACTGACCAAAATATCAACTAAAGAGGCCCTTCTACGAGCTGTAAGGCAAAAGAAGCAAGTAACATACAAAGGAAAGCCAATCTGAATAACGCCAGACCACTCAACTGAAACCTTACAAGCAAGGAGAGACTGGGGCCCCATTCTCACTCTTCTGAAACAGAATAATGCCCAGCCTAGAATCTTGTACCCTGCAAAACTAATATTTGTATATGAAGGAGAAATAAATACATTCTCAGATAAGCAAAGACTGAGGAAATTCACCAAGACAAGAGCAGCCCTCTAAGAAGTACTCAAAACAGTGTTACACACAGATCAGCACAATAAACACTAATGAATGTAAAACCACTTAAGAGCTAAAGGCTCTTTAGCTGAAATAAAAAAAAAAGAGAGACCTTGGCCTCTCAAAGAACGGGGGTTACAGGCATGAGCCCTCTTCTTCTCTTTACAACCTCCAACTTCTGAAGAAAAAAGAATGATTTCATATGCCAGTCTACTTTATTCCTTTCTCTGAATCTGCACCATGTGGTTTTACCACAACTGTAAAGGCCAAAAGGAGCTAATTGGTACAAAAATGTTTTGGGTAAAAATTTGTCATAACCTGAAATTTTACTTTGAAATGCATAGTTGATTTAATGTATAGATAAGTAAAAAAAATTCAACTGAATGTTGATCATTAATTGACTTAAGTTCAAATTCACTATTCAAGTAGTCATAGCATTCTTAATGATAAAGTGTCCTACCATTTTATTTTCATTTTTTGGTTTTATTAAGATATATTAATAATTTACAAATAGAAACTGTATATATTTACAGTGTACAATGTTCTTAGCCATCTCGATATGTCTTGAGAATGCTGATCTTTCCAGTGGTCCTTTCTGCGTGGTTATTCTCCTTTTTTTTGCTCCACCGAATGCTGCAGATAATTAAACCCTTAAGCCCTCCCAAGGCTATTTTCATTCATAGATATCTGCATATTTGTTGTGTGGAGACAAAGGCTGGGATCTCTTATTCTATCATGTTGCTGACATCACTCTCCTATACTTTTTAAAACATAACTTGGTACATTAATATTTATTCAACATCCAACACATATTTATTGAACACCTACTGTGTGTCAGGCACAGTACTAGGGTCTACGGATTACACTGGCAATCAAGACAGACATAGTCCCTGGCCTTATGGAATTAACATTCAAGAAGGACAAAAACAAAACAAAAACCAAGTAAACAAATGACAAATAACTGCAAGTTATATTATAATAAGTAATACGAAGGAAACAATGGGACTGAGATAGAGAATAAAGTTGGGGAGAGGTCAGATGGCAGAGCAAAAACACTTTTGTTTGCATAGTTTGGTGTTGCCCTTTCTGAGGAGGAGACATTTAACCTGACAAATTGAAAAGTAATAGATAGGTGAAAAGTGTGTGTGTACAGCCCACAAAAAAACAGCAGATATAAAGACCTAGAGGCTGACTTTAGGGGTTAAGACAGTGAGAGAAGCCCAGTGTGATTGAAGAAAGGTGAATTAATGAGGGGCAATGGTAGCAGGTGAGGTTGTCAAGGTGGGCAGGAACTGGATTGCACAGAACCTTATTAGTCATTGAAAAGGAGTTTAGATCTTATTCTAAGTACAATGGAAAGCCATTAAAAGGGTGTTAATCAGAGAAGTGGCAAGATCTGACCTATTGTCTAAGAAGGACACTCATCATCATGGTGAGCAAAATAGTTCCATAGACGACCAAGGATAGAAACAGAGAGGCTGTTGGGAAACTACTATTATTTTCCACATGAGAATGCTGGGGGCTGTGATCAGGCTGGCAGCAGTGAAGGCAGACAAAAATGGATGGACTGGGATTAAGTGCTGGTGGGAGGAATGTGGAAGTTGAGGGCAAGACAGGAATGAAGCTTGACTCAGCTTTCTGAGCCAAATGTAACTGAATGTGGGAGTCAGGAACTGGTCTTGTAGTTGGAGCTGACTCTGTTTTGAATGTGTTAAGTGTGAAATATTTGTAAGCTATCCAAATAAAGATGTCAAATTGGCAGATGCTAAGCTTACTAGTGTGGAGCTTAGAGGAGAGGGTCCCTATTAGAAATACCATTTGGGGAACCATCAGTATAATACAGTATTACAAACAGTATTCAAAACTCTGGGAATGGATGAGAAAGAGAATTCAAAGAAAAGAGTATCTCTGTGAGAAATCCCTGAGAAACACTTGTAACATTTAGAGATTGGGTAGACACAGAGGATCTTGCATGGAGCCTGAGATAAAATGGCCAGAGAGATGTAAGAAAAAAAACCAGGAAGCTTCCAGGAAATAACAATTTAAGTAAGATTTGGACAAGTAACTTAATCTTTCTGTGCCTCCATTTCCTCATTTCTAAATGTAGAACAATGTATTAGTTTTCTATTGCTGCTGTAACAAATACCACAAATTTAGTGGTTTATAGCAGCAAAAATGCATTATCATACATTTCTGTAGGTCAGAAGCCTAAAATAGATCTTTTTTTGCTGGGCTAAAGTCAATGTGTCAGCAGGCCCATCTTCAGAGCTAGCAATGGTAGGTTAAAACATGACATCACTCCATTGCCACATCTTGCTTTCGTTGTCACATCTCCTTCTGACTCTGACTCCTCTTCTGCTTCCTGCTCTTCTACTTTTGAAGGCCCATGTGATTATACTGGGCTCACCTGGATAAGCCAGGCTACTCTCCCTTTCTCAATGTTCATCAATTAGCAATCTTAATTCCATCTGCAGCTTAATTCTTCTTTGCCATATCACATAACATAGTCACAGGTTTTAGAGATAGGACATGGACATTTTTGGAGACTATTATTCTGCCTACCACAGATAGTAATATTATATACCTCATAGGATTGTTATGAAGATAAAATGCATCAATACACAGAGTACTTATGCCTGGTATATTGTAAATATTCAATAAATATTGGCTATTCATTTCGACCTCCTCCACTAGACAGTGAGTTTCTCAGTGATACTTATATTCATCTTTGTAACACAGATTATAGATGCTAATATTTGTTGAATGAATACATGGCACAGAGAATGCTCAAGAATGTCTAGTGAACAAATGAATGCAAATACACATACTCAAACAGAGGTACAGAAGCACTGTACTAACCTTGTTTGATTTTATCTTTGCCAGAACCTCATGAGGTAGACTGGCAGTCCTCCAAACCAATTTCTCTTCTTGATTTCTCTATTTAAATTCATGGCTCCACTATTTACTCACGTATACAACCACAGAGTTCTTTTATGGTATTTATAGAATTACTTATACCCAGTCTATTTCTGACCCATCTTTGGTTCCTTTTGACATTTTTTTTCCTTCATTCAATCAACAAACGTGACTTTAGAGTCCACTCTGTGCCAGATACAGGACTAGACACTCCAACAAAGTTGAATTAGACACAGGCTTAAAGAGTAGCCAGATTCTCAGTGTTCTTTCTTTGTAGTGTCTCACAGATTTCTTTCTTTCTTTCTCTTCCTCTACCAGCTGGTTTAGACCCTTATTACCTCTCAGGGTTCTGCAGAGTCTGTTTCACACTCCTTTACTAAAGCACAGTAATGATATACCACAAATATGCCTAATATTTGCTTTCATGTTTTTGTTTATATTGTTTCCTCTAACTAGAAAGTCTTCACTCTCTCTACCTCATGAAATCATACACATTCATTTTTTTCATCTCATTTCTAATTCCACTCTTCCCAGAAGCCTTTTGACCTCAGCAACAATGTCTTTTCTCTTCTCCCTTAACTTCCCTTAACATTATTGTCCTTTTGATTTCCTGAAGATGTACCTTATATTGTAAACACATTTGTACATGCTCTATTTCCTCCCACTAGGCTCTCAGTTGTTCAGGGCAGTGACTGCATGTTATTGCAGCTACACAGACTCTAATTCTGTGTTTGAATCCTGGCTTTGCCACTTTTGAGCTCTGTAGCTTTGGGCAAGCTACTTATTCTCTGTTTCAGTATCCTTATCTGCAAAATGGGGTTAATAATATCAACTCATCGATAGAGTTATGGTGAGTACTTAATAAATAAAACATATAGGCTAGCACAAAGTAAGCACTCAATTAGCATTTGTTGACCTTTTGTACATTAGAATGATTGACAATTTGTTACTATAATTTATTTCGGGGAGAACAGAAATTTAAATGTTAAATAACTCTCCCAAATCAAGGAAGAACTAGGTTTAGAAGTCATATCACTTCAACTCCACTTCCCAAAATATTATGCGTTTGGAGGAAAATATTTGAGTGTTCATTGTCGTCTTCTTAAGTAGAAACTCAGAGTCAGGCTATGTAATTGTACATATTCTGGTTTTAATATGTGTAAGATTATTTGAGAAAAATTCACATCCTACATAAATTTTCACATTCTGTATCTTATCTACCAAGCCCTAACTCTCAGTTGTGAATTCCTTGACCCTAAACCTGTGAGCTACTTGAGAGCAGGATAGTGATTTCTCTCAATTGTAGGAAATTCCCATAGTACTTGGAAGGCCTCAACTGTTCCAGGATGATCCATATTATTCCCACTTACCTTACTCTCTTGCTTTGATTTGGTTCTTGCTAGGAAACTGGAATGTAAATCTCCTAAGTGACTTATTAGATGGATACAAATATCTGTTGTAAGATTCAAAGGAAAGATGAAATTGCCTCAGAGCCACAGCTAGCTGGCAGTCATCAAACGTACATTGGGACTTCAAGGTTTTGTTCAACTGTCATCCTCTTACAGCAGAAATGGAAATGTCAGTAGTTTGAGAGTCTTTGTTTCAGGACCATGAATTGCAAATGCAAATCTTGTGGTGGTATCAATTATAGAAGTAGGGCAGAGATATTCTGGTAGCTTAAGAAGAGATGAGGTACTTGGAAATCCCCGGACTCTGCACTGATCTGTTTTAATACAGAAAAATGATTACAATAGTCTGGCTTAAAAAATTTAAATGGCACTCCACTGCCAACAGGATCAATCTAGACATTTTAGCTCAGCCTATAAGGTCTGCCACAAACAAGTCTCAATTTATTTTTCTGGTTTTATGACTACCCCAGCCCCGCCAACAGCTACCCTACACTTTCTATCATTCTCTAAACAAATATACATACCCTGTAGTCTTGCTAAGGCAATACAAGATGTAATTTTAAAGGGGGGAATAGTATTATTGCATTTCTAATTTCATGAGGTAGAAGATAATAATAGTTACTATATACCAGGCATTGTACAAAAAAACACTTTGCACACATTAACTCATTTTCACTTTGATAGCCTAATTATCATTTTTACCAATTTTACCAATGAGGAAATTCAGGTGTTACAAAAATTGCCCAAGGTCATATAGTTACAAAATGGTGTAGCCAGGATTCCAACCCTGACAGTCTGGCTTCTGAACCACTACAACATAATGGAAAGACTTGTTCTCTGGAGAGTTATTGTTCTGCTGACATTCAGAAACTTTTATTGCTTCTATTGGCTTCTTCCAGCTTTACAAGACTTTGCTGGTTGAAGTTGAGCCATGCAAATGATAAAATGGACAAAACCTCCCTTAAAGCCAGTGTGCTCCCTATAGCACCAAACAAAGCCAGGGGTTTCTCTGTATTATCTCCCTTGCTGAGAACGCTTATTGAGTTAGTTACAAGTTAATAAGAGAAATGTTTGTGTGAGTTGTATAATTGAACTAAGCTTTCCATGAGACTGCACTGAGTTAATGGATAACAGCTGTGGGTATTATTAAAAACAACTTTGCCATACCTGGAGTGCCTTCATAGTTGGAGGGACTGGCCTACAGTGGCTCTCCATCTTGGCTGCACACTGGAATCACAAGCAGTGCTTTTGAGAAATACCCAGTGACTGGGCCCCTCCCTAGACCAGTTAAATTGTACTCTGGGGCATATGTAAGGGGGTGAGGTGGGCAGGCACTGCTAATTTTTGAAAGCATCCTAGGTGATGCTAATGTGCAGCTAGGATTAGAACCACCGGGCTAGACAAAAAAGGTGTGTAAGTACTTGGTGATCTACAATCCTTGATAGTGATCATAATCCCTAATTAACTTAAAACTTCAACAATAATAGGGCCCTTTTAACTATCTAAAATGTATTCTTAAAACATGAATAATGGCAGTACTCTGAACACATACATGAGCTAATGAAATGCAAGAAATTTTAGATATGAGCTGTCTCTTGGAATCTTGTTTTTCAAAGTGTGGTCTGTAAATCTGCATCATCAGCCTGCCTGGGGACTGGTTAGAATGTGGAATGTCAGGCCCTCTCCCTCAATCTACTGAAATAGAATTTACATTTTAACAAGACCTACACATTCAAGAGTGAGAAGTGCTGCCTTAGAGATCATCTCTTTTAGCTCCCTCATTTTATAAATAAGGGAAGAGGAAACAGGGTACCAGCAAGGTTGCAAAACTCCCACCCAGAGGCTGTACTAGAACACTGGGAGCCTAGAGACCATGTCTGCTGCTGCCTGGGTCTGTGACCTTTCCACTACATTATGCTGATATGTCATAAAAATAAATTATTGTGGGTTTCTTTCTCCAAGTGAATTAAGATTATCTCCTTTTTGTATCAAGATTTTTCCAGGATATGGGATGAAAAATGGGGCTTTAAATGATAAACTCATGTTTGATAAAAGGGAAACAACTCCTAGTATAAAATGTATATATTAAAAGTAGAATCGATCAGTAAAATTTATCTTGGCCCAAAAAGGAAAAACTATAATAGAACTACAGTAAAAAAAATTTTCTTAAGAAAGAAAAATATGCTTTAAATATGAAGCCCTAAAATAGAATTATTTTCTTTGAACTATAGTGGGTAAAAAGAAATCTTATATAACAAATGTTGGGGTTCATTCCAATAAAAGTTTCCATTGCAGCTCTGTTAAAAGTTATTTGTTGGTAGAATTTTTTACTAGGGAACAATTTTTTTTTTTTTTTTTTTGGAGACAGAGTCTTGCTCTGTTGCCTGGGCTAGAGTGCCATGGCATCAGCCTAGCTCACAGCCACCTCGAACTCCTGGGCTCAAGTGATCCTCCTGCCTCAGCCTCCCCAGTAGATGGGACTACAGGTGCGTGCCACCAAACCCCGCAAATTTTCTATTTTAGTAGAGACGGGTCTCACTCTTGCTCAGGGTGATCTCAAACTCCTGAGGTCAAGCAATCCTCCTGCCTCGGCCTCCCAGAGTGCTAGGATTATAGGTGTGAGTCACTGCGCCTGGCCGGCAACAATTTTTTTTTTTTTCCGGCAACAAATTTTTGATGTGAGAAGAACCATTGTTTATCTCACTCCATAACTAACATTATTTTATTCTCAAGCACTCAATTCTAGTCAGTGGTATTATAAGACTTAATACTGACAATCACGGGCACTTGATCAAACAATCTCTTTTGGACTGAATTCTAAAGCAAAAATCAGCCCCCTTGTTTGAGGAGTGAGGATGAGGATGAGGATGAGGGTAAGGTGCTTCTGTAATGTTTGACACTGTTGCAGGGTACAGGCTCCAAATGCTGTACCCTAGCATGACTGGCTGAGCGGCATCACCTTGCCTGGTCCCTAACACTATAACTGGGATCTGTTGTCCAAGTCTGCGGCTCTGCCTGCTGCTCTTAGGACCATGTGACCTACATTCACTTTGGCTCAACTGTCTTTTCCACTCCAGGATCTCTCGACTTACTTAGGGGTTCCCCTGTTCCTCCCACCCCTTCATGCCTGGGCCCAGAAGCCCAGAGGCAGGGAGCACAAAGCACCAGCACTTCTCAGAGACCCACAGCAGCTTACCCCTAGTCTCAGAGTTTAGGAATCTCTCTTGCCTTCCTGTTTGTGGAATGCCTCTCTTTTTGGTGAGAATTGCTCTTACATAATCACACATTCCTTCTGCTCCACAATTCATGTTACAACTCCATGCTCTAATTTGGCCTGGTGTGGACTCTGAATATTTAAAAGGAATTTATTTTTAGAAAACTTAAAAAACTTTTTTTCTCTCTCAATGCCTGGATCTTATAACTGATGAGGGTCTCCCCAGCTGCTCAAAAGCCAGACACTGAGGAGTCTTCCTCTTTCCAGGCCCTGAGAGCAGTGTGCAAAGAAAGCCTCCAGTACTACTTGGACAAGACAGGGAAGAGTAAGGGCAAAAATCTGGAAAATATAGCTTAAAACCAAAATACTACCCTGCCAAAATCTTATCAATTAAACCATAATTTAGGTCCAGTATGCTAATTGTTTCTCAATTTCTACTTAAGAGAGGCAGAGAATTCAGTTGTACAAACATTTCTTTTGAGTGCTCTGTGAAAGGCACTATTCATAAGGTCCTTGCCCTCACGTGGTATATTGGTTTCCTATTGCTGATATAACAAATTACCAAAACCTTAGTGGCTTAAAATAACACAAGTGTATTATCTTAATTGTTCTGGAGGTCAGAAGTCCAAAGCCAGTTTCAGTGGGCTGAAATTGAAGTGCTGGCAAGCCTGTGTTCCTTCTGGAGGCTCTGTGGGAGAATCTGATTCCTTTCCTTTTGCAGACTCTAGAAGCTGCCTACATTCCTTGGATTGTAGCCGCCTCCTCCATCTTCACAGTCAGCAGTGTAGCACCTTCTCTGGTGTCTACTTCCATCTGTACAGCTCTTCCCTCTGACTCACCTGCTTCCCTTTTATAAGAACCTTTGTGGATTACACTGGGCCCACTCAGATAATCCAGGATAATCTCCCAATATCAAGATCCTCAACTTAATCACATCTGCCAGTCCCTTTTGCCATGTAAGACAGCATAATCAAGGTTGTGGGCAGTAGGATACACACATCTTTGGCAGAGCAGGATTGGGCAGGGGTGGATTATTCACCACAGGGATGCCAGGGGAGAGGACAAGGATAAGATATAAGTGGCTGAGAAATTTTCTGAGAAACAAATTTATGTTTTCCGTCTTGTCTTTTATTCTTTATCTTCCCTCATTTAAGCAGGGAGGCAGGTTCTGACCTTGTCTCTGAGGGGCAGAAGGCAGACATTGCAGGCAAGACACTTTCCTTTCTAACTTTTGGTTTTAAAAGCCCAAGTGCATTGAGGAAGATGTGCTGGGTGTGCTGGAGAGCAAGGTGAAAGCGAAGCATGGATGGGGCGGGGCGGGGAGGGTAGGGTATTTCCCCTAGTTTTCAGGGCAGGCAGGTGGGGCCAAGAATGGGTTGCTTGGCTCTTGGCTTCGCCAAGATTCCAGTGCCCCCAGATGCAGCCCAGAATAAGCATAGCTGCCGCAACCCACAGACCATGGGAGTGTCCTGGTGACTGAGGTCCAAAGGAATCTCCCTGAGTCTCAGTCCTGCAGGGAGGGCTAAGAATGATTGAGATTAAAATATACCCCAGCATGATGGGATGGGGGGTTGGAATAAAAATAAAATGGTTGGAGGAAAATAAAGAAATTCAGTATTTCTTGCCCAACTGTCTAAACCATAAATATAAAATAAGGTAATTGCAATAAAAGGCATATAAACAATGCAGCTAAGTTTCTTCATTCCTCTCAGCTCTAAGTCTAGTGGGAAATACAGTCAAATAAAAGAGGGCTGCATTACAGCCCTCTAAGTGTAAGAGGGAGGGACATACTGGAGACTGAGGGGACCTCATTCTAACTCAGAGGGTCAGGAAAGACTTGCTGTAAGATCTGACACTGAAGCTGACGGGGAGATTTCAAACTGTGGTGACTGAGAAAATAGTGACAAAAAGAGGGAAGACGGGAGGAAGAGCTACAAGAATGACAGCCCAGCGTTGAAATTCAGCCTACTTGTGCTCCGGTAGCCAGGCTGAGTGACCTGATCTGGGGATCCCCTGACCTGGGCGGGGAGTGGTGCTTCTAGTCCCCTGAAGGGACAGATACTTTTTATGTTTCTCTCCCCTCCCCCACAGGGGAGTGCCTTGTAAAAATCCTCATTAGGTCTCTATGCACTGGTTCTGGGCAGATTCATGAGGGGGAAATGCTGAGCTCTATTTGTACTCTGTTGAATTAAGAAACCTTCTGGACAGCCCAGCCTGAGACATGCTCTAGGCTGTTTAAAGTGTGTGTCTGGTACTCAGAGAAGTTGCACTGAAAGTCTAGGTTTTGTCTTATCTGTGTAGAGGTGCAAATTGAAGCCGTAAGAATCAATGGGCTCAATCAGGGAAAGAAAGAGATGGAAGAGAGGAAAGAGGTGAAGAGAACCTTGGGTTTCACTGTACGTTAGTGGAGCTCAAAATGCACTCCTCAAATTTTTTTTTTAAATTAAGAGTTGGTTTAGTTTTCCAGGCCAGTCCTCACAATATCACTGAATATGGCCAAACAATTATACTCAAAACACTAGAGAAACAAATAATTCCTTATTATTTTGTTTCTATTTGTTCCAGATTTCCACTTGGGATTCCAGGAACTCATTTTCTCATAATCCCAGAAATAAAAGTGCCCATTCCCTGCCTCTCATCCCCACCCCTCACTTACACTGACCTGGCTTTTACATGTGCCCTAGTGGCAGTGGTGGGAGACAGGGCACGGTGGCTTCCTGGCATGGGCTGGGCAGGAAGGGAGGGCGCAGTGGCACCAGGAAGCATCTGTGGAGTTGGTGGGAAGGGAGCTACAGCGGGAGTGTGAGGCAATGCCGGGGAGGACATGAGAAGTGTCTTACATGACTCTCATGTGGCTGAGCTTCTTAAGGGAAGGCTGGTGAGGGGAGAAAGAGAAGAGAAAGAAAAAAGAAAGGAGAGGTGAGGAGTATGACCACAGCATGGAATGGAATTCCACTGGTTGTCAGTACTCTGGGGAGATGGAGGAACCTGGGGTACATTAAAGATCTGGGCAGCAGGGATTAGTAGGTGTCCTGGCTTCTTTATGTGGACAGTCTAAGAGATCACTGCCTGTGTTGCTAAGCATTAGGGAATTAGCTATCGGACATGGGACAGAAGTACTATCATATTTGCAAATTCTACAATTTATCAGTAAGAACGACCTTTATAAAATGTCCAGTTGGCCTTGCATTGGTTCAAGGAAAAAAAAAGCCACCTGAGATGGAACTAGGCCTAGGACAAAAGCTAAAGAGTAGGTCAATAATTTTAAAAATATATTTAAAAAATCAAACATATACAGCAGAGTTAGTGCCTTATAGGTTTCTACTAACTATGCTTTTTCAGGCAATCCTCTGGCTAAATAGAGGATAAATATTTGTAAGTAAAACCTATAAATAAAACATAGTAATATTCTCTAAATGCAAAATCCAAAAAAAATTTTGCTATCTCTGAAGGAAAAAGCCACTTAAACTTTTGTTGACTTAATCATGAGTCAATTAAATTATTGTTATTGGTTTCAAAGCATAGCTGAAACAAAGAAATGTAAAAAATGGTTTATTTGCTTACAGTTTGAAATCTAATTGGAAGCTAGAATTTAAATACAAGAAAGTTGAATAACTTCACATGATTATAATATGGGAATTTATCATCATTAAGAAAATTACCCTCCATGATAGGTATTTCAAAGACCTGGGGAAGATGGGACAGTCAATGGCATATGCAGAATTCTGGGTGCTGTGAATCCTAGAATGATACCGGCCTGAAAATCTTTGTGATGCCTTGGAAGAAATGGTATTTGTCTGCAACTGCTCACATTGCAAGCTCAAACAGTAACACAGAAGGTAGGCCATATTATTACCCAATTACAACTGAAAATTGTTTGATTTGCTTGGGCTTGTACATATGGTGAACATTTGGGAATTGTAGCCTTGTTGCTAGCAGAACATTTTAACTAAAAGCAGCAAAATGAACAGACTTTGGACTTTTAACTAGATCACTCTTCTATCTCTTTTATACAGATAGCCATTTCTGCTTCATATTGAGAGATTTAGCTGGCAATCTCAGGAAATTTGCATGAGAGTAAAGTTGACTCCAAAAGAAACTTGGAGACCGTGAATCTGTGTTCAAAGTTCAGCCAAAATAAAGAAGTAGTTCCATGACAGCATGAGTTGCCAATAATAATGTTATAAAAAAATGTTTTCCGGAAGCCAACAGTCTTTTTTTTCTTTTCTTTTCCTTTGCCTGCATGCAATAACTCAAACCATACTTAGTAAACAGAAATTCTGGAAGCAATTTCAAACAATGGATCTCCATAGCATGGCACATACAAATAGAAAGTTAAAGATTGAGAACTTACTCATGCAAAGGTCACTCGGAAGGTTTTCCACAATAATGGGATTTGAGTCAACAAGTATTCACTGAATGCCTATTACGTGGTCAGCTTTCTGAGGGATGGTGGTGGATGGGAAGTGAGACTAATGAAACATCATACCTAAGACATAGTCCCTGACTTGGAGGAGTCTTCACTGATTTGAAGGAACAAGCAGGAAACACATGAGACCGCTAAATAACAATCTAAAGCAGTGCAAGGTTACGTATTTCAGTGAGTAGTGAAATACTCGTAAGTGTGGTGGGTGGTCACAGAAAGTGGATGTAATGGACACTGGAGGGGGTTTTCCTGGGCTAGGCATGGTGTGATGAGGGCAAGTGGACAGAAAGTGCATTCCAGTGGGGACTAGCAGGAAGCGAGAAGACCAGGCAGCTTAGGAAGGGAGGAGGGGACTAGGTCACTTTCTAGTGTTTGGAGTCTTCTTTGTTCCCTGCCTCCTCCTTACCTCACTGTATCTGTCCCTTTAGCTTTACATCCAACTCCATTTCCTAGCACTGCCTGAGCCACTTGCCTCTTTTGACTACCATGTTCCTTTTCTCTCTGCTGAGGCTTGGTTTTTTGTACATCAGGAATTAGACAGCTTGGGTCTAGCTCCTCAGTGGGGAGGGGAGTGGCTGTCATTTGGCTAATCGTGACCTTAGGCTGTGATCCAGGCTTGTCTTAAAAATAAGACAAAGAAAGTGAGTGCCACAACGATGTGAATGTATGTCATGCCATTGAACTGTATGGTTAAAAATGCTTGTGGTGGTAAATTTTGTGTGATATCTCTTATACCACACTTTAAAACAAAACCAAACACTGTCTCCTTGACGTGAATAAGGGAGTTTCTGCTTTTGTTAAGGAGGGTAGTGGGAAGTCATGGTTCAGCAATTTGGAATACGTCATTCTCTCAAAGAATCAAAA
Organism: Lepilemur ruficaudatus; assembly: GCA_963574885.1. Lineage (NCBI taxonomy): Eukaryota > Metazoa > Chordata > Mammalia > Primates > Lepilemuridae > Lepilemur > Lepilemur ruficaudatus. The sequence goes on along the minus strand of CAUYRT010066760.1, from coordinate 2,073 downwards.
CTTGTAAATGACCATAGTTCTGCAATGAAAAATGAAAGGCAGGGAGAATTTTAGACTTTAAAAACATACCCTGCCCACCTTTCACCATAGCAATTGCACTATGAATTATGTGTAATTTCTTCAGCCCACTTACTTCTTCAGTCTTCCTCCTTCCCCCTTTAGTTGGTTATTATTACTATTATTCTTTTTGGCTTGGGAACATCGCAGAGCCACAAAGGCTATTGCCACATCTTTTGCAGGGGCCTTACACACTCACAGTGTGTGACCCCAAAGATGGACAGAATCACACTGGGGGGAATGTATGAGTGTATTTATCTCTATATTTGCTGGGGGACAATCCTCAGCTCCTTCACTTACCAGTTGGGCAAGTTATTTTAACCTCTTTGAGCCTTGGTTTTCTTATCTTTAAAGAGAGTTAATAATGATTAAATCAGTTAGAAAGTGCTTAGAATAGTCATTAGCACAAAGTAAATAATCACTGTGTTAACTATAATGTTAGCTATTCCTTGATCGGTGTTGAGGACCTACTTCAAAAATTAAACCAGTGACATAGAGTGGGCCATCTCTAGAGGCCCTAATAATAATCCAGTGTCTGGACAAGAAGGGATGAGAGTGACACCTTGGGCATGGTAAGCTAGCTAAGCTACCACCTCTTCCCAGCCTCTGATGGCACAAGTGGCACCTCTAAGACACTGGCCACATTCTGAGCTCCCACAACCTCTGGAAACACTTCCACAGATAGTAATAGTTGGAAGTGGAGGGCTAAGGAGGCTGTTTTCTTTATGAGCAAAGAAGAGATACTGAACGGAGACATGATATGACAGAAATATCTTCTGAAACAGCGTAAGAAACTATTTCTATAGGTAGAAGAAATGAGACTTGGACTTAGGGATCCATGTTCCTAAACATGGAACTTAAGGAATGGAAGGAGAACAAGGAATCGAAGCAGCAGCAATTAAAGAGAAAGGAGACAAACCACAGAAGGTGCCCTTATGGAAGCCATGAGAAGAAAAGTTTCAAGCAGAAGGGACTTTTATTTGTGATTGAAGTAGATATTCAATTCCCAAATCAGAACCTGGGACTCTTCCACCTATAGTTTACCAAACATTTTTCACAAACCTAAGATTCTGTGACTCTGCCAACACTTTCAGAAGGTTCTTGTGGTTTTACTATTAGCAAATTCTGCCCACTCACCACCCTTCAAAACCAGAGTCTTGACCATTAACTCAGCCCGAGTTCATGAAGTACCCACAACTATCCGTTCTTCCTGCCACTAGTCTGTTTTTTTCTGCTTTCTGAAAGCAGAAAGGTCAATTTTGTATATGATCATGATGATTTTCAAATTACAACCATATATTTTAAACTCTTTGCATTTTAAAATTATATAGTCCTTGTGTTTAATTTGTAGAATTTCAGTTTTCTTTCCATTCTCAGCTCTGCATTTCCAGTTGCATTTAATGTGTGGTGGACTGACGTGTAGCTGTTGATTCATGATGGTCCCCTGAGCAAGTCACTTGACCCTCTGTCCCAAGCTTCTCATCCAGGAAATTGTCAATTAATTATTAATAAAATACCTCAGAATGATCCTGCAAAACAAACCCATCCCAATGACTTCTAAATCTATTTAAGACTCTCCTCCTTCCTCTCTGATGCCATTATCTTTTTGTTTCCTTAATTTTTCGTCTTCTTTCTCCCTGAGTGTAGCCACATCCTAGAGCCCAGCTCATCTTTTTTGTTATGGACTGAATGTTTGTGCCCTTCTCCTGTCCCCCACCCCCAAATTCATATGTTGAAGTCCTAATCCCCAACATGATGGTGTATGGAGGTGGGGTTTTTGGGAGGTAATTAAGTCTAGATGAGGTCATGCAGGTAGAGCCCCATGATGGGATTAGTACTCTTATTTTATTTTATTTTTTTTGAGACATTGTCTCACTCTGTTGCCTGGGCTAGAGTGCTGTGGCATCAGCCTAGCTCACAGCAACCTCAAACTCCTGGGCTCAAGCAATCCTTCTGCCTCAGCCTCCCAAGTAGCTGGGACTACAGGCATGAGCCACCATGCCCGGCTAATTTTTT